>PKMM01053132.1:0-14623 GCA_002933915.1 Eutrema heterophyllum
CATAAATATATAATAATTTAAAAATAATAAATAGATAAAACAATCTACAATTCTGAACACAAACAAAATAAGAATATTCCAAAACAATAACGAAAACATCAGTCATAACATAAATACAAATAAGACGACATCACTATTATGCATCTCTTACTTGAGAAGTTGTTGCACGTGTGTCCTCGTTATTTATCTTCTCTCAAATCCTAAATTTTTGATTAAAAGGGAAAAATATATACATTAGTCTTGTTAGAAGTTATTTCAATAGTGGAAAACAGGAAAGACCTCCTCCTTCGTGATCTTGGATAGTCACTTCCTCTTAAAATATTTATAATTATATTCACAAAATAGTGGAATAATAAATACAATAAAAATATGTAAATTTAGATCACATACCCTTTTATTCTCATTTGCAAATTCCTCATGTGCGATATTCGAGTTTTCTAAGTTTTCTTACGAAAACTATCTAATTTTTCGATCCAAAATTATCATTATAACCAATTGTATATTTCTTTTAAATGAATATAGAATTACGAAAACGATAAAACTGAATGATTATATATATTATTCTTGATTGTATACTTGTGTATTTCCAATAAATATAACAAAATTCTTTTAACCCACTCACAATTTTAGATGATATCAAAGTTTGCAACTATCGATACGATATAATAAATTAAAAAAAAATGTCGCAATCCTCAAATAAAGTAAACACTAATCCACATTTACCACTCGTATTTTTCTTCTTCTTTTTCATCATCACTATCCTCATATTCCCCAACTTCGTCTTCTTCTTTTTTTTTCCAATTTTTAGTCCTACTGTTCTTCTTCATATTTTTTGTCTTATTTGAATTCTTATTCCTCATCTTCACATTCTTCTACTTCGTCTACATCATTTTTTATTTTCTTCTCCATCTACTTCTTTCTTCATTTTTTTGGGGTTTTCTTCTTCTCCTTTAACTTCCCCATGTTCATATCCTTATCCTTATCCATTTTCGTTATTTCGTTCTATCCATCTTATTTCTAATTCATCGTATTATTCTTTTTTGTCTTTTTTGTCTTCTTATTCTTCTGGTTTTTCTTAGCCTCCTTCCTCATCTTCACATTCTCATACTTTGTCATCTTCTTCTTCCGTTCTCCTTCCTCATCTTCAACTTCTTTGTCCTCGTATTTTCCGAATTCTTCTTCATCAATTTCGTCTTCTTCTTCATCCTCTTCTTTATCTTTCATTTTTTCTCATCATCCTCTTCATCGTCCTCGACTTCTACTCCTTCTTCTTTATCCTCATTGTCTTCTTCGACTTTTTTTCCGTGTCTTTCTTCATCTTCTTTTTCTGATTTTTTTATTCTTTCTTACCTCGTCTACGTCTTCTTCCTCATCTAATTCGTCTTTATATATGCTTCCTCTTCTTTATCTTTCAATTGTTCTTTTTCCTCATATTTTCCTTCTTCTTTTTCATCGTCTTTTTGACTTCTATTTCACCATGCTCTAATTCACAAACCTCTTCATCTTTTTTTTCTTCCAATTTTACTCCTCCTCTTCTTCTTCATATTCTTTGCCTTATTTGAATTTTTATTCCTCATCTTCACTTTCTTCTACTTTGTCTACATCATCTTCCGATTTTCTTCTCAATATCTTTCGGTTTTCTTCTTCTTCTTCTTCAACTTCATCATGTTCTTATCAGTATCCTTCTTCGTTATTTTGTGCAATCCATCTTCATCCTAATTCATCGTATTATTCTTCTAGTTTTTCTTAGCCTCATTCTTCATCTTCATATTCTCATACTTTGTCATCTTCATCTTCCGATCTCCTTCCTCACTTTCAACTTCATTGTCCTCGTATTTTCCGAGTTCTTCTTATCCATACCGTTTTGGTCGGTATTCAGTTTGACTAAAATTCTTCTCTAAAAACCAAACCAAAATACTGTACAAACTTAATTTTACTGAATCAAACCGAAAACATTTTATTGTTAACTGGTGTTGATTGGTTCACCCGCTATCACCCTCAAACGCTACGTCTGCGGTTGGTAGCGGTTAGTGACGTTTAATAACAATCATAGAAATCCAAAAGCTCCTTCCCGCAAGCGTTTGTGGTTGCGGGCGGTAGCGAGTGGGTTAAAAAAAAAAAAATTCAGCCACCCAGAAAAAAAAGAATCACGTAAAAGAAAAAAAATATATCATATGAAACCCTAACCCTAATCTATTGTATCCTCACCTATATATTTGCCTTAGCAACAAGATAAATATGAGCTAGAATAAAATATGGGCAATCTACCCCACCCGGTTTTGTGCACCAAGGACAAGCGAGCAACACAACGCCTCAAGACAACGAGATGAAGAACATGCTTCAACAACTATTACAAGGCCAAGCTCAAGGAGCAATGGATTTGAGTAAGAAAATGGCGGAAATCCACAACAAGGTGGACATTTCTTACAATGACCTCAACTCCAAATTTGAGTCATTTTCGTCTAAGATCAAGCAAATTGAAGGTAGAGGAGCTTCTTCCTCGACACGCCCTCAAGGTACTTTACCGGGAAAACCCGAAGCTAATCCAAAGGAGTTTTGCAACGCTATTACATTGCATAGTGGAAAAGAGCTTCCCTCACGAGAGCTTCCATCTTACCTCAACGAGGAAATTGAGAACGAAAGTGGGGAGGTGGTCATTGAGAATAGAGAGAATGTGGGTGAAGAAGATGCTGTTTTGGGTAAAGCTAAGGGAACAAGGATTGTAGAAGACAAACCAGCGGGAACACCTACAAAAGAAAACTACCTTTGTCCCGCCACCTTATGAGCCCAAACTTCCTTTCCCGGGCCGCTTCAAGAAGCAACTCATGGAGAAATATAGGGCGATTTTTTATGAGCAAATTGACAAGGTCCAAGTGATTATGCCCTTGGTTGATGCTTTCTTGTTAGTCCCACATTACAACAAGTTTCTCAAAGACGCAATCAAGGATAGAACCAAGGATTTAGAAGGAATGGTTATTCTTTCCCATGAGTGTAGTGCCATAATTCAAAGGAAAGTTATACCAAAGAAGTTGGGAGATCCCGGAAGTTTTACTCTTCCTTACCGTCTACAAAACTTGTATAATCTCTCTCGTGCTAGCGGATAGGTCGGTGCGACACCCAATTGGGATGCTTGAAGATTTACCGGTACGAATTGGAGACTTTGAGGTACCCTCCGATTTTGTTGTTCTTGAGATGGATGAAGAACCCAAAGATCCTCTCATATTTGGAAGACCATTTTTAGCCACCGTCGGGGCTATCATAGATGTGCGAAAAGGGAAGATTGATCTTCATTTGGGCAAAGACGATGTGCTTAAATTTGACATCAATGAGATGATGAAGAAGCCCACTATCGATGGTCAAGTTTTCTACATTGAAGCTATGGAGGAGCTAGCAAATGAGCTTCTAGAGGAGTTAAACTTGGAGGATCATCTTCAAATTGCTTTGACAAAGGAGCATGGTGAGAACGGGTATCTTCATGACGAGAGTGTTGGTTACATGAAGTTTCTAAATTCGCACAAGGCACTTAATGGAGAGAACTCGTTTTTGGAGCTAAATAACGAAGAACTTGTCAAAAACGGGCTGGAACACAATGTGAGTGCTTTGGAAATTGACTACATGAGTGTCTTAGATGTCGACCTAGAGGACGAGCAAGAAGCTAGCAATGGTGAGACTAATTTCGATGAGGATTGGAGCGAACTCAAAGCCCCCAAAGTCAACCTCAAACCACTCCCAAGTGGACTAAGGTATGCGTTCTTAGGTCCAAATGAGTCATACCCGGTGATAGTTAATGATTAGGTTAGTGAAAATGAGACTTCCACCCTTTTGAAAGAATTGAAAAAATTTAGGAAAGCCATTGGATATTCACTTGATGATATTAAGGGAAATTCTTCATCTCTTTGCACACATCGGATCCATCTAGAAAATGAATCAATGACTTCTATTGAGCATCAAAGAAGGTTAAATCCTAATTTAAAAGAGGTTGTCAAGAAAGAGATTCTTAAACTTCTAGATGCGGGGATCATTTATCATATATCTGATAGTACTTGGGTATCCCCGGTCCATGTATTGCCTAAAAAGGGTGGAATCACGGTTATCAAAAACGAAAAAGATGAACTAATCCCAATTAGGACTATCACCGGCCATAGAGTGTGTATTGATTATCGGAAACTTAACTCCGCCACTAGAAAAGATCATTTCCCTCTACCCTTTATTGATCAAATGCTTGAAAGGCTTACAAACCATCCATATTATTGCTTTCTAGATGGGTACTCGGGATTCTTTCAAATCCCGATTCACCCTAATGATCAAGAGAAGACAACATTTACATGTCCTTATGGTACCTTTGCTTATCGAAGGATGCCATTTGGGCTTTGTAACGCACCAGCAACCTTTCAACGGTGCATGATGTCGATCTTCTCGGATTTAATCGAAGATATGGTTGAGGTGTTTATGGATGATTTTTCTGTGTATGGTGCCTCGTTTGCTTCTTGTTTGTCAAATCTTTGCAAGGTACTCACTAGGTGCGAGGAAGCAAATCTCGTCTTGAATTGGGAGAAGTGCCATTTCATGGTGCGAGAAGGCATTTTCCTCGGGCATAAGATCTCGGAAAAGGGGATTGAGGTAGACAAAGCAAAGATCGAAGTGATGATGGGATTGGAACCGCCAACCACGGTGAAGGGAATTCGAAGCTTTTGGGGTCATGTTGGGTTCTATAGACGGTTCATCAAAGACTTCTCGAGGATAGCAAGACCTCTCACAAGGCTTATTTGCAAGGAAGTAGAGTTCAATTTCGATGGAGAATGCCTTGAAGCGTTTTTAGAAATCAAGAAAGCTCTTGTGAGTGCTCCAATTGTGCAAGCACCAGATTGGGATCTTCCTTTCGAAATCATGTGCGATGCTAGTGACTTTGCGGTTGGCGCGGTTTTGGGTCAAAAGAAGGACAAGAAAATTCATGTCATCTACTATGCTAGTAGAACCTTGGATGACGCTCAAACGAGATATGCAACCACGGAAAAGGAGCTCTTAGCGGTGGTTTATGCTTTTGAGAAGTTTTGCTCCTATTTGGTGGGATCCAAGATCGTGGTATACACGGATCATGCCACCTTGAGACACTTGATAGCAAAGAAAGATGTCAAGCCAAGGCTTCTAAGGTGGATCCTCCTTCTTCAAGAGTTTGACATGGAGATCAAAGACAAAAAAGGGTATTGAAAACGGAGTAGCGGACCACTTGTCGAGATTGAGAGTTGATGGGACAATTCCCATCGATGACTCTCTTCCTGAGGAACATCTTATGATTGTTGGGATGTTGAAAAAGAGCTATCATGCGGGTTTGAAACTAGAGGAGGTCAAGAGTTTGAGTGATCTCGGTTTGCCATGGTATGCTGATTTTGTGAACTATTTAGCTTGCGGGAAGGAACCCCCAAACTTGGACAGCTACAACAAGAAAAAGTTCTTTAGAGATGTAACCCATTTCTATTGGGACGAGCCTTATCTCTATAAGAGATGCTCGGACAGTCTTTACCGGAGATGCATCCCGAAAGAAGAAATGAATGGAGTGATATATCATTGTCATGGCTCGGTCTATGGAGGACACTTTGCTTCCTTCGAAACCGCAACAAAGGTATTTCAATCCGGGTTATGGTGGCCAAGCTTGTTCAAAGACGCTCACACCTACGTTTCATCATGCGATGCTTGCCAACGAAAGGGGAACATAAGTAGAAGGGATGAGATCCCCCAAAATCCGATCCTAGAAGTTGAAGTGTTCGATGTATGGGGAATTGACTTCATGGGACCATTTCCCTCTTCTTATGGCAACCAATACATCTTGGTAGCGGTTGACTATGTCTCCAAGTGGGTCGAGGCGATTGCTAGCCCGACGAACGATGCAAGGGTGGTTCTAAAACTCTTCAAATCAATCATTTTCTCGAGGTTTGGGGTACCAAGAGTGGTGATAAGCGATGGGGGAGCCATTTCATCAATAAGGTGTTTGAGAGCTTGCTCAAGAAGCATGGAGTCAAACACAAGGCTGCCACGCCTTATCACCCTCAAACGAGGGGGCAAGTAGAGGTTTCGAACCGCCAAATCAAGGCAATATTAGAGAAAACCGTGAGTAGTTTGAGGAAAGATTGGGCCAAGAAGCTAGATGATGCTTTGTAGGCATACCGAAGCGCATTTAAGACTCCTATTGGTACTACACCGTTCAACTTACTTTATGGGAAGTCATGTCATTTTCCCGTTGAGTTAGAGTACAAAGCATTGTGGGCAGTCAAGTTGCTGAACTTCGACATTAAGACGGCCTCGGAAAGACGTCTTATCCAATTACATGAGCTAGATGAAATCCGTCTCGATGCCTATGACAGCTCAAAGATCTATAAGGAACGGACCAAGGCGTTTCATGACAAGAAGAGTGTCAAGAAGAGCTTAAAAGTTGGAGACCAAGTGCTGCTCTACAATTCCCGGTTGAAGTTGTTTCCCGGGAAACTGAAATCGAGATGGTCGGGATCGTTCAAGGTCAAGGAGGTACAGCCTTATGGCGCGGTGATGCTATGGAACAACACCGGTGGGGAATTCACGGTTAATGGGCACAGACTCAAACCGTATTCAGCATCAGAATTCATTGAGGAAGGGATCTCGGTTCCTCTCTCGAGCCCATCACCCGTCTAAAAGGGTACCAAACGTCAAGCTTAGTGACGTTAAACAAGCGCACTTGGGAGGCAATCCCATGTTTATCATTGTAAATATTTGATTTTAATTTCTTTCTAGTTCCTTTTTATGTTTTTGTTTCATGTTTTCAGGTTTTGTGGGTTCAATTTGGATCAAGGAGGAGGAAAACGATTCCAAGGAAACAACAGAAACCACCTCGGTATGGTGCATCGGGGTGATGCATACCGAAATGACTTATGTTGAAAAACTGAAGTTATTTCGGGGTGCTGCATCGGTGTACTGCACCCCGATGTAAACCCCCCAGAACTTCACAGGAGAATCCTCGGTTTGATGCATCAGTATAAGGCATACCGATGTGATTTCTCCGGAGAAAACACTTGATCCATGTCGGTATGGTGCATCGGAGTGATGCATACCGAAATAACTTATGTTGAAAAACAGAAGTTATTTCGGGGTGCTGCATCGGTGTTCTGCACTCCGGTGTGACTTCCCAGAAATCCAACAGGAGAATCCTCGGTGTCCCGCGTCGGCATCCTGCACCCCGATGTGGCTTGGCCCAGGTAAGTCAACTCTCTCTTGCGCGTTGACTCGGTTTGGAATGGTCTGGTTTACTCGATTTTGACCGGTTTAATACGATTTTTGACCAATTCAAACCGGGTTTGACCCCCTTTGACCAAAGAATCTCTCTTATTTCTCCTTTGGTCGCGAATCTTCTTCTTCTTTCTCCTCACTTGCGATTTTCCTCAAAAAATTTCACAAGTATTCTCTCAATTCTCAACCGATTTTCGTGATTCAAAAACCCTGTGCTCGATTTCTTGCATTATTCATCATCCTCATATCGATTTCGACCCCCATTCATCAACAAGGTATGCTCTCTCTTACCCATGGCAAATCCATGTTTTTCACAAAAATTTGAAATTGTTAAAAATGCTTGAGTGAGACTCGATTTTAGGTGAGAATGCTTTGGTTTGATTGTTTGTTTTATGGTTGTCGATTTTGTGAGCAAACTTGTAAGAATCGTGGTGAAATTTTGAAATTTTGATACCTAGGGTTCATGAGAGTGAATAGTGACAAAAATCCAAAATTTTTGGGAAAATTGCTTGATTGGTGGGGATCTTATTAGCAATTGCATGCCTTAGCTATTCTTGAAAGATGTCATAAGGATTTGGCGTGTCACATTGGCAAATTTGTGAAATTGGTCATCACTATTCAAAATTTTATTAGAATTTTTTTGCAACTTTAGCTAATTGTCATTTGTCTATGTGTAAAGGGAACAATGACTCGCACCAGTGATCAACCAATCCTCGAACAAGCAGCACATGCTCCTCGTAAGGAAACGGGAAAAGGAACTACCTCAAGAGCTCAAAAGGAGAAAGCTAAAGGGAAGAAGGTTGCATCGCAAAAAGAAGTCGTTGCAAATGAAAGCGGAAGCGAGAGTGGAAGTGACCGGCCTGAGATTAAGAAGAAGAAAGCCCCTAAACCAAAAGAAAAACTGCCAACATATTCAGAGCTTTACAAGAAGTTCATGGGCGTTGGCTTCAAGGCGACTAAGTACCCGGACCACGTCCTACTCGGAGAACTCGGAATCCAAGATGATATTAGACTCCTCTGCAAGAACATGGGTCTCGAGAAGTTTTTCGACATGGCGTTCCCCGCCTACCTTCTTTGTCCGCCACCTTCTACAAGTTCGGGAAGCCTCTCGATAACGAAAACCACGGGTTTATCGAGTTCCTGGTTAATGGCACGCACTACAAGATGACATTCCGAGAATTGAGTGCACTATTTGGGTTCCCGGTAGAAGGGACATTAGAAGCTAAATACTTCTTCTTCCCCCAGAGGAACTCGAGAACTTGTGGAAAACCATTGGGAGTGGTGCTTTCAAACCAGGAGAATCTAAAGGAGCTCTCATTCGTCATCCCGCCCTTCGCTATGCACAAGATGTTTGCTCATACAATATTTTCTAGGCGCAAAACGGGCATGGTTCTCGAAGATGAGTTGGGATTGTTGGACATCAGGTTGGCACCGTTTCTTGTCACTTTCTCGAATGGGGTTAGAGTCAAAGGAGAGTCTTATCGGCCAAACCTAGCCTCGGTCCTTGTCTGGTACCTCCTTCACTACAAGGATTGGGTGTGGACATCAACAGACAAGACCCCACAATTGAGCGTGGGCGGAATTATCACTCCTATATTAGAAGCTTGTGGGATCAATGTGGGATCGGTCAAAGAAGGAAACAAAGTTGGGCTCACAGCGGGAATAGAGCGTATAGATGCGTTCTACCTCAACAAAGCATGTTTTCTAGGAGGAAAGATTGGGAGTTCTTATGCCTACAGGTTCGACTCGACATAAAAGACGTGGTGAAGATTATGCTACCGAATCAAGCTCTCACCACGGTTCATGAACGGAGCAACATAGCATTCTTCCCGACTAGTGACCAGTTCTATAACCCCACCATTCACCCAACACTTGAAGCCATTCGCAAACCGGGGTCACGTGGAACAAAGTCTTCCGCGCGTACAAATGAAGGCTCAACTAATGCTGGTGATGAAGAGGAACCTCAAGGCACAACGAGCCCCGTTTATGGAAGTGAGCGCTATTACTTCCAACCGTACGGTGAACCCATTATTGACACCGCTTCACGCCAACAAATCAAACTCCTTCAACGGTGGAACAAATGGCAAGATAAGGCTATATGGAAGTTGGTAAAGACGGTAAAGGGAATGAAGAGCCAAGCCAAGGATATGAAGAGACAAATCAAGGAGCTAACGGCAAAGGTTACCGGAGCGAGCTCGTCTCACGGTCATGAGGTGCAAACTGAACACGAAGTGACCGGTGATAACGACATGAATGTCGAGAGGCGCCACTATTTCCATGGAAACACGGAGACCCATATAAATGACGAGCAACCACGCACTTCTTCCCATGAGCGGCGTAGAAGAAAGAGGAGAGCGGTGAGATCACCAACACCGTGATCGAGCAACATGTCCTACTCAATGGACACATCCTCCTCGGTCGAATTCTAAAAGGTAACATTCTATTTTTGTAAATAATTTTTTTTTTTTTTTTTTTTTTGCATTTTTCTTAGTTTCTCTTATTTCGGTACTTTCCACGGATTTTCTTATACACCGAGACGGTGTTAAGTAAGTTCGGGGGAGGTACCCGTAGCTACTCTTGTGTTCTGTTTTGTTTTATTTTTCTTGAGTCTCATGCATCCATATATTGCATAGAAAAAATCAAAAAAATCGAAAAATTTGAAAAATACAAAAAAAAAAGTCATATAGTTTTTGCATTGCATTCTTCTTTCTTATTTTTAGGATTGAGTCTAGAAGCATTTAGGAATACATTGCATATGCATAGGGAGAAATGATAGAAACAAAATCTTAGCATTTCATTCAATGTGATGCCCTTGTTAATCATACCATATTGCTTGAACATCTCTCGAAAAACTTGGAAACTTCGTGCTTTGAACTCTCCACTTGAAACTTAGTGTCTTGTCGATGTTTGCTTGATTTGAAACCAACTCCTTGACTATTGGACTTAATTGAACTTAATTTTCTCACTTATGGGCTTGTGTATGCTTAACCATGGTCACCTTAAAACATCCAAGTCACCTTTGCATTAATCTTTACCACTCTTGTTGACTTGGGTGGCCATTTTTACTTATAAATGGTTTCCCCACCTTTGAACCCCAACCATTTCTTTCCGCCCTTGATGATTTTGTGAGTGAGCCCTCTTTCTTTGATAGTACTACTCTTGTAAAATCTCGTAAGTATCGAGAACGACAAAGAATAGCTTCCATTTGCTAGGTTTGTTGTTCTTGGGAAATTGGCTAGTGATTAGGGATTGAGAATGGTGTTAAGAGTTATCGCTGTTTGGGGAATGAGAAGGAAAGAAAGAAAAGAAAGATCATGGTTTGAGAAAGTTGATTCCTAGAAAAATAAGTATAAGAAATTTTCGATTCCAGCTTGATACGAAAAAGAAACTCCCCCTAGAAATGAAAGAAAGAAAAGATAAGTGAAAAAGAAAGGGGAAGAAGTAGTGATGAAAGAAAAGAAAAAGAATCGAAAGAGCGAAAATAATTTTCTAAGGAATGATTTGAAAAGAGAATTGATCAAAAGGGTAGAGGTTTGACTTGGTAGAAGAAGAGGGAAACACTTGGGTAGAGATAGTGGATTAGATTCTCAAGGCCTAGGGAAGGGTAGAACAATGGAAGTGAATACTTTGTATGTGTTAATTGTTCCGATCTTCCTTGTTTTTGCGAAGTGTTTGTACTCCGTTTTTGTATAGTTAACCACCAAATTGATCTCTTGTTCATATTGATAAATCTTTCTCTTGTTCAACCAATTGGTCTATAGATCACTTGCCCATTTGTAAGACCGCGCTTTAAAATGAATAATTGAATGTGAGAGTTGGTTGATTTGACGCTAATCGGATGCTTGACTTTGAGTGTAAAGAATAATCTTTGGAGTTGCGATAACCTAGAGAAGTTAGAGTGGATTAGGAAATTTGTTCTCGCAATATGTTATCATTTTCTAAGGACATCATGGTGAATGCTTTGCTAGCTTCTTTTGATTTGATCTCCCGCCTTCAAACCTCTTCTCCGACTTGTTTATTTTGTTTGCTTGAGGACAAGCAAAAGGCAAGTTCGAGGGAGTTGATATTTGCATATTTTAACTCTTTTTAACGTACATTGCATTTGGCTTTTGTGTCTTTTGCATGCATTTTTTGTAGCTTTTCCTTAAACATTCCATCATCTTAGAGATATTAGTTAGTTTAGAATAGGTCCTAGTGAGTCTTGCATCGTTTGGAGTGTTTCGAGGTGCCTATGGAAGCATTGAGGAGTTTGGAGATGATGGAATTTGGATCAAGAGCAAAGGAAATCGCCAAAGGAAGTGAAGTACAAAGAGAAGAGAAAAACATAAGCCATTTCGGTATCCTGCATCGGCGTGATGCATACCGAAATGACTTATGTTTAAAAACAGAAGTCATTTCGGGATCCTGCATCGGTATGATGCAAATCGACGCCAACAGAGAAGAAGAGACAGGAGAATCCTCGGGGTGCCACATCGGTATGGTGCATACCGATGCGAACTTGCCGGACCATTCGGCTAACTCACATCGGGGTGCTGCATCGGGCAACAACACACCGATGCAGCTTCTCTCAAATGAGACAGGAGAATCCTCGGGGTCATGCATCGGCGAGAAGCATACCGACGCGACTCCTCCGGACTATTCAGCTAACTCACATCGGGTGCTGCATCGGTATAATGCACCCCGATGTGACTCTTGCGACCCACTTGTGTATAAATTATTAGAGACCTAATGAAGGACTTATCTTGTTTTTGACTTTGTAAAACTCGACTTTAGAGAGAAAAAGGGAGATTGTAAGAGATTCTTGAGTGATTTATGCAAGTTCTTGTTTAATTCTTTCATCTATCTATTTTCTTATCATCTTCCATGAATCTAAACACTTCCTTTATGGGAATTTTGGAGATAAACATGGGTTGTGAGTAGTTTTCTAGAACTCTAGGGTGAAGTAGATTTAGGTAATTTTTAGTGTGAATCAATGATGTTAGGGCCTAGATTATTAATGATCTTTCCTTGGTTAGTGTTCTTAATGCTAAATCAACCATGATCAAGTTGATTTAGATCATAAGGAATTTTTCGCTCGGAAGGTGTTCGATGAAATTCTCTAATGAACTAATCAAGGGATATTACATTCTTAGCACATGGAAATAGTTGTCTAAGATGTTTATTAATTAAATGATATTGTTTCTAGATTTCAAATAAGGTTGAGAAGTGTAATCATGTGTTTGATAGGGAGCCTACACAATGAATCGACTTAATTTTTCACATGCTAGTTATTTTTTTTTATTAAACTATCAAACTTTTATTCTAGTGTTTAAAAACTTATTGGGATTATGTTCTTTTACATTTTAGAGTGCCTACTTGTTAAAGTTTGATTTCGATATTTTAGTTTTTGTTTTGAGGTGTTTTTTGGGTTTATTAGCTTGACTTATTATGAAAAGAGATTTTTATTAATAGAAGGATGATATAAGATAATTAAGATATATTTCCTATTATATGTAATTGAGACTACATATAAATAACATTCTTGTCGAATTGGTCAACAAGTTTTATTATTGATTATGTTCCCAAAGTGGGAGTTTGTTTAAATGCTATAATTATTCTTTTTAAAAGATATATACAATTTGATTTAGTTGCATCGTAAAAGAAATATATCTTTTTAAAAGATATTAAAAAAAATATTTTAGGGTTTAAGGTTTAGGGTTTAGGGTTTAGGATTGTCGAGGTGGATTAATCGAGGAGTAGATCAGTAGAATTGATCAGCCGAGGTGGCTGATTAATGTGGATCCGGTCGGCAATTGTCTTGTAAGTCGGTTGATCTTGTTTGGTTAGCTCGGTCGCTTGCTAGCTGTGCCTTTTTACGGGCTGCCTACGTACCCTTGAGTAGGGATCACACTACAAGAAAACAGAGCTTTTGCAACGAATATTTGCGTCGAAATTTTTCGTCGCAAAACAAACCACGTCTTTGCGGCGAAATAGCAAGCAAAACGTCATTCGTCCCAACTTCGTCGCAACTTTGGGACAAACTATTTCGTCGCAAATTCCACCTAAGTTTGCGACGAAATTGCGTCCAATTAACTACGTATCGCCTTTTCGACGCAAATTCATTGCAATAATTGCGTCGAAGTTGCATTCAACTTAAAAAGTTAAGGATTTACGACGAATACTACCTAATTATTTGCGACGAAAAATTACGTCACAATACCGATGCTATTTCGTCGCATATTCGATGCAAATTTGTTTCGTCGCAAATTCGTCCCTAACACACGTTTTTAATTTTATACCTACCTAATTATTTCGACCCAAATACGTCGCAAATTCCTTGCATAAATTGCCTATATATTAAACCCACCCTCGTTCGTTTTCAACACACCAAAAACCATTCCCCCCCTTAAAAAAATATATATATATTTTAATCAAATATGTCGGGTGGTGATTCTGATGATATTTATGCAACTCGAAGATGGATGTACAGACGTAAAGATTCTGAGGGATCCGTGAGAAAGGAGTTCATAGATGGTCTTGAAACATTCATGTATCAGGCGACAAACATCAAGACGACTGTGGAAAGCGGTAAGATGTTCTGTCCATGTAGGAAGTGCATGAATACAAAACATATTTCAGTTGATATTGTGTGGAGGCATTTGCTTAATAGAGGATTTACGTCAGAATATTTTGTTTGGTTTCAACATGGTGAGGGATATGGTCCATATGGAGCGGATAGTATTAATTGTACTAATAACCAAACTGTCGGTGAATCTAGTATGCATAATGATCACCAATATTATGATCATCATCCTTATGTTGGTGAAGAGCATGATAGGTTTCATGACATGGTTAACGATGCATTTCATGAGACAACAACAACATATACTGGTAATATTACTGAGGAACCTAACGTAGATGCAAAAGCATTTTATGATATGTTAGCTGCTGCAAACCAGCCAATCTACGATGGATGTAGAGAAGGCCAGTCTAAATTATCTTTGGCATCTAGAATGATGAACATTAAAACTGATCATAACTTAACTGAGATCTGCATGGACGATTGGGCTGATTTAATAAAAGAGTACTTGCCTGAGGATAATCATGCTGCTGAGTCATACTACGACATACAAAAGTTGGTATTTAGTCTAGGTTTACCTTCTGAGATGATCGATGTATGCATTGATAATTGTATGATCTTCTGGAAAGATGATGATAAGCTGCAGGAATGTCGGTTCTGTCAGAAGGCAAGATATAAGCCGCAAGGTAACGGGAGAAATAGGATCCCGTACCAACGGATGTGGTACCTTCCTATAACCGATAGGTTGAAACGATTGTATCAATCAGAAAGGACTGCCGCATCGATGAGATGGCATGCCGAACATTCACG
>PKMM01053132.1:18009-134188 GCA_002933915.1 Eutrema heterophyllum
AGCTCGATTTCGCTTGCCAAGATTGGGGAATAGATTCGTCTTTTCTTGGACAGAATTTGGTTGAAAACTGTGGGAAGATTCGTTTCCGGAAGAGTGAAGCTGTGAGTGATTACTGCTTGGTTTGATGATTAACATCCGAGCAGCGAGAGAGAGAGGCGGCGAGAGAGGGAGTGAGGAGAGAGAGGGAGTCGGCGATAGAGAGGGAGTCGGCGAGAGAGAGGAAGTCGAGTTAGGGGACCATCGAGAGAGAGAGTCACAGCGAGACTGGGCGAGGGGCAAGAGAGAGGAGGCGTGGCAATTGAAAGAGAAGGGAAGATGGGAAAAGAGAAATAGAAGGGAGAAGAAAAACATAAGGCAAATAACTTTACTTAGTAAATTATAGAATGAGTCTCTAAATAGTTGTAAAACAGTCGCAAATTTGTGACAGTTTTGTGATGATTCTTAACGCGGGATAAGTTGACGCGTAACATTTCACTAAAATCGTTTAAGACATTTGGCAAAAGTTTCATTAAATCTGATATGGTCACAAAATCGTTTCAAAATAGTCGCATATTTGAGACTGTTTTGTGACGATTTTTAATAAATCACAAACCTATATTCTAAACCCTAAACTTTCAATCATTTTTATTCTAAATATAAGTTTATAATCATTCTTATTATAATTCTAACACTACAACTCTATATTTAAACAGTAAACTAATATATACTAATTAAATTTTGAAAAATTTCAATCTTTCAAAATCATTCCATATAAAACACATATACATTTACTACATTTTTGAAAAAAATACAAACATAAGTTTAAAATTATTGGAATTTAAAAGTTTTTTTTCTCTATTATCATGATTCAATGTATATAGTAGTTCAAATCTATGTAAAAACATACAAATTAACATATTTACAATTCAATATTGATGATTTTTTTAAAAAAAATCGAGTGGAGTTGCTAAACGGTCGCAAATCAGTCACAATTTCAGATGTTGGTCACGAATCGGTCGCAAATTAGTGGGTAATTTAAGACTCTTTTGTGACTACTAATAAAAATTAAAATGGTCGCAAAACAGTCTCAAAGTGGTCGCAAAAGTGCGACTGTTTTGTGACTATTCTTAATAAGTCATAACCTTATACCCTAAACCATAAACTTTCAATCATTTTTAATAAAAATATGACTATACAATAATTCTTTATCTAATTCTAACACTACAACTCTATATTTATATATTAAACTAAGATATGTTAATTAAATTTAGAAAAATTTATATATTTCAAAATCATTTCATATAAAACACATATGTACTTACTACATGTTATGATAATATACAACCATAAGTTTAAAATATTGGAATTTTAAAGTTTTTTTCTCTGTTATCATGATTCAGTGTATTTAGTAGTTTAAATCTATGTAAAAACGTACAAATTAACATATTTACAATTCTATATTGATGATTTTAAAAAAAAAATCGAGTGGAGTTGCTTAAGAGTAGCAAATCAGTTGCAAATTTGGGATTCTTTTGCGACTACCATTTCCAACTCAAAAATAGTCGCTAATTTAGGACTCTTTTGCGACTACAATTTCCAACTCAAAAATAGTCGCTAATTTGGGACTCTTTTGTGACCATAATTATATCATCGTTAATTTACGACTCTTTTGCCACTGCAATACGAGTGGTCGTTAAAGAGTCGCAAAGTGGTCACAATTTCGTCCCACTTTTTTGCGACCAAAAAAAGAGTCACAAAAATTGGTCACAAAAACTGTGTTTTCTTGTAGTGATCGATGTCGTATTCGTTGAGCTCGATTGCCCACTTGGCGAGTCTGCCGGATTGAGTTGAACTGTACAGGATCGTTCGCAGGGGTTGATCAGTAAGGACTACGATCGAGTGTGACTGGAAGTACGAACAAAGTTTTCGGGCCGAGACGACAACGGCCAGCCCGAACTTTTCAAGTGTTGGATATCTTGTCTCGGCATTGTCTAAGGACTTGCTGATGTAGAAGATAGGCTTTTGCTCACCTCGATCTTCCCAGACCAGAACTCCGCTGACTGTTGATGGCGAGATCGCGATATAGAGGTACAGAGTCTCTCCATCTTCAGGTTTTGCCAAGACTGTTGGGGTTGACAAGTATTCTTTGAGCTGTTTGAACGTGTCTTCGCAATTATCGTCCCATTCAAGGTGCTTGTTACCGCGAAGTAGTTGGTACAATGGCATGCACTTGTCCGTTGATCGGGAGATGAATCTGTTGAGCGCTGCTACCCGGCCTGTCAATCGTTGGACCTCGCGTTTTGTTGTCTGAGATCTGCTTAGGATTGGCTTCAATCCCTCTCTGAGTGACAATATAACCGAGGAACTCGCCAGATGTTACTCCGAAGGTACACTTAGCGGGATTAAGCTTCATGCCATACTGGTTAAGTATATCGAAACAAGCGCTGAGGTGGCCGACGTGGTCTCTGGCAATGAGAGACTTAACCAGCATATCATCGATGTAGACTTCCAAGGTTTTCCCGAGCTGACTAGCGAACATGCGATTAACGAGCCGCTGGTAGGTTGCTCCAGCATTCTTTAGGCCCAATGGCATGACTTTGTAGCAATAGATGCCTCGGTCCGTTATGAAAGATGTCTTCTCGCGATCATCGGGATGCATGAGGATTTGTTTGTAACCGGAGAATGCGTCCATGAAGGAGAGGAGTTTGTTACCTGCGGTTGCTTCGACAAGCCTATCAATATGCGGAAGAGGAAAACTATCTTTCGGACAGGCCTTATTCAGGTCGGTGAAGTCGACGCATACTCCCTACTTGCCGTTTTTCTTTTTGACGACAACTGGGTTTGCTAGCCAATATGGGTACTTGACTTCGGTGATCGAGCCTGCTTCGAGTAATCGTTCGACCTCGTCGTTCACAGCTTGGGCTTTTTCTGGGCCGAGCTTCCGCCTTTTCTGTTTGATTGGTTTGAAAGTTGGATCGATGGTGAGCTTGTGACATATGATCTTCGGGTCGATCCCGGGCATATCTTCGATAGACCATGTGAAGGTTAACACGTTTTTCTGGAGAAAGTTGATCAGATCCCTTTTTATCTGCTCGTCCAACTGAGCCTCAATACCTACACATCTCTCAGGATGAAGGTCATCCATGCTGACTTGCTCGATCACTTCTCGCTTGGGCAAGTCAGGATTATGCTTTATGTCCAGCAGGTCGGTTGAAGTTAGGTCGGATTGGATTACGCATGCCCGAGGTGGAGCTCGTAGTTTGCACTCGCTGATGAGGCATGATCGGGACATCGCCTGGTCTCCTTTGAGAGTAAAAATTCCGGCTGGTGCCGGATCTTGATGCATTGGTGATAGGTCGAGATGATAGCCTTCATCGCGTACAACCATGGTGTTCCGAGTATAATATTGTAGATCGTCGGTTTGTCCATGACTAGGAACTTCACTATTTTTGCGGTACCGCCGACGTAGACCGGTATTTATAATGTTCCTGTGGTCATGGTCTGTTCTCCAGTGAATCCGGTCAAAGGTTCGATGTACGGCTTGATTTTGGAACTCGGAAAATCCATCTTCTCAAGTGTTTGCTTGAAGATTACGTTGACCGAGCTCCCAGTATCGACCAATATCCTTTCGACTTCAACGTCCCCGATGAGCAGAGTGACGACCAACAGAATGTTATGGGGCATAGGAAGTCCTATAGTGTCGGTTTTGGTGAAGGTTATCGGCATTCCGCCTGCCGTGACTTGCTTGCTACGCTGTGCCGCGAGTACCTCCCTGCTATACTCCTTGATTGCTCTGATCGAGTAGTTGCATGATTCCAGTGCTCCCATGATCATGTGAACCCTCTTCCGAACTTTGGGGATCGCGTGATCCTCAAGTTGATCCTCGCGGTCACGTTTTGGTAGCTCGGCATCATCATCCTTGTTCTGCTTCTTGGATTTGTTATTTTGCCGATCTCCGTTCTGGCGAGACTTGTTAGGCCGGGAGGGGCCTGAAACTGGGATCATTCCGCTCATGAAACTCCGAAGTAGCAGATCTTTAAGATGCCGACATTCTTCAGTGCTATGACCTGCTCTTTTGTGGAACTCGCAGTATGACTCGGACTCATTCGCGGGCTGCTTCGGCTCGGTATCTGACTCTTCCTGCCTGACCTACGTATTCCAGGGCTGCTGCGGTGATGCTGTGTTTACCTGGTGTACTGCGGGGAGTCGCTCATGGTTGGCGCGTGGCTCGCGAGCTTCCTCGCGTGATTTTTCCTTGGGTACGATCTGCCTTGATAGTGCGTACTGTTTATCCTTGGCGGCCTCTTCTTCTTCGAGGATAAACGTATAGGACTTATGTAACGTATTTTCCATGGTGAGAGGTCGGTTTCGGTAAAGGTCCTTGTGAAAGTATGACTTGTACCAGGTCACCTTATAGAGAGCTTTGATTGCGGCATCGTCTTCGCTGGTGCAGTTGGTTACCACTGCCTTGAATCTGTCCATGAAGTTCCGCAAAGGTTCATCGGGTCCTTGCTCGAGGGCCCATAGGTCGGCACTCTTGGTCTTTTTTTTTATGAACATGGTGAAGCGCTTTAAGAACTTGGTTGTGAGTTCGTTGTAGCTGTCGACCGAGTTTGCTTCCAACTATGAGAACCAGTCGAGCGCGGTTCCGGTGAGGTTCTCCACGAAAAGCTGACACTTCGGGAGTCCTTTTCCTCCTTGGTCTGGAACTTGAAGCGGTTCATTACGATCCCGAAAGAGGTCATGAAGTGAAGAGGGTCCGAGTTGCCTTCATACGTTATGATTTTGATCTTCTCCAGACGCCGGAATAAAATATTGAGGACCCGCAGCGTGAACTGAGTTTTATGAGTTTCTCGGATTACGCGATCGATTTCTGGTGCCGAGCTAGTGACTTGGTGGAACTTGGAACTCATATCCTGGAGCTAGGTCTTGAAACTCTCAAGCTCCTGGTCCAGACAGGTCTGGTCAGTGACGTGCGTTCGGTTGCCGACAGAGCTTCTTGGATGAGGTCGGATCATTATTTACTGGCTTCGTGGCAGGTCGGGGAACAGGTTCCGGCGAACAGTTGCTTCTTCGTTGCAGACAGGTGTCTGGTTCTGTCGGAGTTCGGCGATCTGTTCACTGAACTCTACCTGAGCTGCGAGTAACTCGTCGAGTCGCTCGTTGCTCTTCCGGTTCATCTATGCGATCTACAAAGCTAAGAGCTGCAGGAGGTCGGTTGGAGCTGTTATGGCTGGATCAGCGTGTACCGGGCGAGTGGTAACTCGTCATTGTTTCCGTTGTTTGGGGTTATGTCTTCGAGTGCGGGAATGTCGTCGTTTTCCGCAAGGTTATCGTTGCGTTCTTCAAGTGCTGGATCGGTGGGTTGATCTGCCATCGCTGAGTTCAATCACCGAGAATTTATTGTTTTAAGATTTTTGTAGAATCTCACCCCTCAGACGGTGCCAATTGTTGATTCTGAAAATCACACAAGGGATAAAACAGTAAACTCAAATATCAAATCTCGTTTTATTGATTAAGCTCATAAGCGATTACAAGATTGTATGATCGTGTTTAGGTCTCAAGATCTAAAGAGATAAACGCTCAAGGTATTAGCTCTCAATCTCTCTTAGGTCTTCTGTATCGAATTTCGGATGATCTGAATGATATAATGGCCTCTTTATTTATATGGCTATGAGTCGGTCCAATTTAGGATAATTTCCTTATCTTTGTTCCATCAAGATAAGTGAATCTTCCGTTTTTCCTATGAAATCGGGAAATATTCCATAATTCTCGGAGATCGGCGCACTCATTCATGAGTTGGGCCTTGGACTGAGCTCGGCCTGTACGAATAAGGGCGTGGGCCGGTCGCCGTGTTCGAACCATCATAAACCAGGATCAATTGGGTCGGTCTCGGTTAAAACCGGGGAGTGCTAAACTCACCTCCAACAGGTCTTTGACATCTCGACAACTAATACTAAACCCAGTAACACGCTTCTCAGCACACTGGTCATTATCATCGAACACAGTCAGAAACCCAGCAACGGATCGCTGGTCGTTATCACCAAAAGCAAGAAATCTGAAACCCAGTATAACTGTTGGAGATGAGTTTAGCACTCCCCGGTTTTAACCCGGTTTTAACCGAGACCAGCCCAATTGATCCCGGTTTACGATGGTTCGAACACGGCGACCGGCCCACAACCTTATTCGTACATGCCGAGCTCGGTCCAAGACCCAACTCGTGAATGAGTGTGCCGACTTCTTATTCCCAGACTTGGCTTTGGAATGACTTCTGCAGTGAGCTCAAACCTAGCTACAGCCCTTTTCTTATGAATAAAGTGCAAGCCCAAATCACATTTGCTTCGCCTCTTGAAGCTCCTTTGGTTCTCCTGTAAAACAATCTCAACACCACAGTTAGAACTTGAGATGAGAATATACAGTATCTTGTTCCAACAGAAAATTCAATAAGCTAAACAACTTATGAGCTAATCAATCACACAGCCTCCTCCAAAACTCCTGTCACAGCCCTGAATATGTTTCTATGATTGAACCTTTGTCTCCCTGACGTCCTTTTGATTCACTCATGTCGACTGAGCCTTGAATCAAACCTCCTTTGAATCACATGCTAAGACCAGAATCTAACTATCTTCATTTACCTGAAGTGGACTTGATTCCCACTTGAATCATACATGTTTCTACTCGAAACAGTCCTTGATCCAACCCTATAAAACAATCTCAACCAACATCCAGTTAGTAGTCAAATGCATTTAACTAGAGATTGTACTTATAGTTACTTGTTTGAACTTTAAGCATCACTTTGTTCCGCTGTTATTACCAACAGAACCCGCTGCCTAACTCCACCTGGCTAGGAAGACTTTCGAAACAAATTTCTTTCCTAAACCTTATTAAACCCTTCTGTATCAGACCTGTCTTGAACTCCTGTTATGTACTACCATTACCACTTAATGGAACCCTCCATCCAGCTATCAACCTTCCTAGACAGACCTCAACACAACTCCAGTCCAGACACTTTCTTCTACATAACCACATCAACAACTTTGATCTACAACTGACTTTCCTTTCAGACCTGCCTCAACACCAACTGACTCTTATGATGTTCTTGAGACTCCTTATGCAACAACTCTTTATGATATCTCCTCTAGCTGTTACACCATCCTCTAAAACCTTTACCAGCAAGAGGATTACACCTAACTTGGTGTCTGCATCACATTTGAACCCAAAACAAAACTCCTCCCGAGTTATCAGCATTCTTCATTTGTACCTTGAATACTGATCCAGCTCCATGAGAATTATTTCTCTTTGTTCTTCTGAGACGAATTCCTCCATTCTCTTTTTTGTGATGCTACAAAGACACAAGTAGACCTTACTTGTTATGTACACCCAATGTAGCTTGATGCTTTTGCATTCACCTACGTTTGTGGATAACTTTCAGTTGCTTAACCATTCTGAGATGACCTGAAACCTTATCTTCTAGGTGTAACCACACTGAGCCCCTGTTTGCATTTATGCTGTTGAAACAACTTTTGCAGAACCAGCAACTAGTCTCTTTCAGTTTCCCTTTAATGAGATCTTGAGCTTCAATGTGTTTTCATCTAAAAAAACCATACACCAGTATCTTCTTCCTGTAAGACACCTGCAACTGACCCTTAGATGTCCTTACCATCATCACCCATTTCATCAGACCTGAACAACCTTCTGTCTTACCTTCTGACGAAACCAACCTGTGATTGAACTTGTTGAACCATAAGAACTACGAGACGGCCTCCTCCTCCTCCTCCGTGGAAGACGATGAGTCGTACGGAGAAGTGAACAGGATTATTGGAAGCCGGATGGCAGAAAGCGGCGCCGCCATGGAGTACCTAATCTAGTGGAACGACGGCCATTCGCCGTCGTGGGTCCCATCCAGCTACATCACAGCAGACGTGGTATCGGAGTACGAGACCCCGTGGTGGACCGCCGCGAGGAAAGCTGACGACCAGGCCCTGGCGCAGCTTCTAGAGTCGTCCGACGGTCGCGACATCAACGCCGTAAACGAAAACGGCAGGACGGCGCTACTATTCGTGGCGGGGCTGGGTTCGGACAAGTGCGTACTACTGGCGGAGGCTGGAGCCAATCTGGACCACCGGGACATCAGGGGAGGCCTGACGGCGCTGCACATGGCGGCTGGATACGTGTTTAAAATATGATGTCTTTTTATAAAATGTACTTAACGTGAAGCGGCTGGATACCAATATAAACTTGTATTTGTTTATAAAATTATAGATTTTATTAAGTAAAATAATAATAATAAAGCAATTGATTTTTACCTGATTTAAAAACTAATTTATTAAAAATACTAACATGTTTAGACTATATGCCATATGTATAGAAATAAAAATAAAAGAAGAATTGTTTCACATTTTAGAAAACTAAAACAACATCTTTTTTAATATATGTACCTTTCAACATTTCATTTCCTATTTTTCATTAATTTTTTGCATAGTATTCAGTTATGCTTTGTATTAAGGAATGATTCACAATAAGTTTATAGTTTTTATATATTTACTTTGTATATTTTTGTGTCTGAATGACATATTTTATTTGTATAACATGTTTATTTGATAGCATAATATCCGGATTTTGAATTTTATATTTCACATTTAACATTTGATAAACTTTAACTAATATTAAATATTTTTTTTAGATAACAAAAAAATAGTAGTAAACATTTGATGAATTTTAACTAACGTTGAGTAATTTTTGTATTTATTGAGATAAGAGTAGAAAGTGTCTAGTGTATTAGGTGTGACCTTCTACTTGATATGATTCACTAATGTGTGTAGTAGCGAAGCTGGTGTGATTTTATAATGCATTGCAATAGATAAAAAAAAATTCACTTTCAGCAAAAATTGTATTCAATATTAATTTGCGATAAGATAAATAATGTTTGTTTATTTTTTGTAGTCTTACATGGAGATTTGTATGAACCTACGAAATTTCTACAAAATTTTATAGTTGTTTTCATAGTTGTCAACTGGCTGCAAAGAATCTAGTAGCTCTAGCATAGCATGCTGATTTGAAATCTATAATTTTATCAAAACTTTGTAGTCTTTTTAGTTTGTTGATTAGTATCCGTAGATAAAATATTCTCCTGCTAATGAATGGACGTTGAATATTCTTCTTAATATTCCTCATGTTTTCTTGTTGGAAAGTCCAAATAACTTAGTTGGCAATCTTTTCAATTCTCTATTTTTTTTAAAAAAAATGTAAACATTGTTCTCTCAATCTCTTCTTTAGATAGAACTTGTATGAGATCATCTTTAGCTTTATATGGTATATCGATTGCTACGGATCCTAAACTTTTGTCTTTCAATAGTACGGCTAGTATGATCGATCTGAACCAATGTTGTTTTTTTAGTGAATTAGATTAGAAGCTTGTGAGAAGTCACTTTGTATATAGTTTGCCTTATTGTTAATGATCAATAATTTTTTATTCTCGTAGACTACACCGACCTTTAGGTTTGCCTCATAATAGCATATTCGATTAGTCGCTATGAAAATTTGGATTGTAGTTGACTAAATTTTTGTGTTAAAACATAATATAATAGTGCTGATTATTTTCAATTGGTGATGAGTAAATAGATTTGTTAGTACTTTTTGATCGATAAGAAGCAGTTCAAAACCCATAAGTAAACTCTTTGTATCAGAAGTATCCATTGTTCTAGTAAGCTATTTGTATATTTTGAATATGTTTAATTATGTAACATATTGCAACTTTAGATGGTTATTTATAGTCGAAATCAATATTTTTGAAATAAGAAATAATTTTTTTGATATTAATTTTTTTTATTTTATTTTGACATATACGATTCTTTGTATGTTTTGATATACTTTATGACATCATTTCTTGGTTAGTTAAGCTCTTTTGCTATTGATTTTCTAAAGAGCTACCATATATATCAAGTTAATCTCTTTTTTATATAATTTTTTCTTTTGTTAGTTGTTAAAATATATATATATTTCCATTTTATATACAATTCTTTGGAGGTATTGACATTATTTAAGACATAATTTCCTTTTTCTTTTTTGTTAGTTAAGATTTTTATCTTGATTTTTCATAGAGTTAACTTAGATATCAAATTAATTTATTTCTTGATGATTTTTCCTTTGTTAATATAACTCTTTTAATATTGATTTCTATTTTATTTTGAGAGATACGATTTTTTGGAATTCTTAACATTATTAAGAATTAATTCAAATTTTGATTTGACATATTTTAATTGGTCGTTTAAAATCATACGTGGACATCAACTTTTATTTTGTAATAAATTTGTTTCCGCTTCTTTCTGTTTTTATTTAATTAAAAAACATTGGGCTTCACAAAAGAAGCATTTATTGGATGATTAGATCAATGTTGTTGTAGCTTGTACAAGAAGCTTGCAAACTTACGTTGAAAGTTTCCACGATCTAGAGGAGACTGGAAAGCTTCACCGACCGACGTATTAATTAAGGTTGGAGAAAAGATTAGCAACTAGACTCAGGCAAAATACCCGGAATCGAAAAATCAAACTGGAACCGAACCGAATTACAAGGTACTGAACCAAACCGAATAGTTACAAATATCCGAATGGTTATTTTTATAAAATATTTTGGGTATCCGAACCGAACCGGAACCGAACCGAAATCCGAACGGCTATCCAAAAATACGAAATACAATTATATATCTAAAAATATTATGTATCTCTAGTTTTGAAATAACCAAAATACTAAAAATTATAATTACAAACTGAATATATTAGTTATGTTTAGACCGAAATAACCAAAATATTCAAAATATTCAAAAATCTTTAGTTATATATGTCAATAATAAATAATTTTTGCAAAATTTAACCAAATTTATTTATAAATTAAACAAATTTTTTTAGTTTTTTCGAGAATTGGGATAAATTTCGGGTACCCGAAACCCGACCCAAATCCGGGCAGAACTGAATCGAACCCGATCCGGAAAAAAAAGAAATACCCGCATAGGTCCTAGACTTCTAAAATTTGGGTACCCGAAACCCAAAAGAACCAAACCGAATCCGAATCCGAACAGATACCCGAATGTCCATGCCTATTAGCAACTTTGATTATACAACTCCAATATATATATAAATATCAAACAAGAGATAAGAAGGAAAACCAGTTTGGCGTTTCTTCTGATTCATGGTTTAAAACTTTAAATGGGCGGAGATGCCCACCTGCATTACCAAAAAAAGAAGATGGAAAGAAAGAGAATTCAATAAATTGGAAACTAGATTGAATGTTGAAATTGATAGGGACACTGATAATTAGGAAGATTGTTTGCTATCACGTTCAATTGCAGTTGTAGCTCTCATGCTTTGGATCTGAAAGATTACTATAAATATCTCATGCATGATGATGTTATGTGTCACATTTGGTGAGCTGGTATCCCCATTAATTACTAAAATCAATCTAACCCTCTATATATGAAAAACCAACCATATTTTTCTGTCGAACTCTCAATTTAAAACAGTACTATAAAAGGGATGAAGAAGTCACGTTCCCTATGGAAATGCTATTTGTTTCTTCAATGGAAACCCAAGTTTCCGATAAAAGAAAAGTTTGAAAATGTTGTATTTGTTTCGTTATTAAATTCAGTTTAAGTTTTGAAACTTTCCGAGGGTCCAGACTCCAGAGTAGACCGATTAAAATAGCGAAATTAGAATGTGATTTGGGCCTATTACGTCGGCCTTTTTCCCACCAAAATGAAGAAATTAAATGCGTAAAAATCTAAGATCTTCAAAGACATTCGGGGTTACTGTCAGTACAGTTGACTGCATTCCCACCTCACAATTCCACGCGCTGATTCTCGAGCGTGAGACTCACCGCCAGCCATCTATAAATATGAGCCGTTTGGTGTGTTTGGCCACGCGTGTAAGCGCGTAACAAGGAACATCTAAAAATGGGACCAACTTGCTTGAAAACTGAAAAGAGTTATGAAAGACCCCATACGGCTTCGCTTATATTACACACACTCCCAAATTCTCTTTTTTTTTTATTTTTTTTTGCGTTTAACGTCTATCGCGTTTCGTTCGAAGAAGCGTTTTGTTGTAGTAATTATATGACGTGGTGGACAAAGAAACACGGCACTACTTACTCTATCTATTGCTGCTTACTCTATCTATCCCACACACAAAATCAACAGAGAGATCGAGAGAGATGCATGCAAACTCAACAATTACGCAATTTACCCATTATAATATCTAACGGCTCCAGTGAGATGCCATGTTTCGAAGTAAGAGCTTCTATTTCTTTCTTGGTTTTCTCTATTCTAAGGAATATTATATTGCAACTGGATATTATAAGGATTTAATTGAACTAAAAAAAAAAGTATTATATTCAACTACTTTTATGTTCTAATGACTTTTTAACATAAGCTCATTAGGTAGAAAGCTATAATGAAAACGGTTTTAATCATTGATCAGGTCTTGTTCAGCTATCTATGCGGATATGATAAATAAAAAAATTGGAAAAGTTTTGTGTTATAGCTTTACTCGATATTATTATTAAATATATATATATATATATATAAAAATGGTAAATAGATGAATTTGAGACACATTCTATTATTACTTATTACTCCAGTATCATATTCACACAGCTAGCTAGCACACTCGAAATTGAGGATATCTTTGAATGAAAGATTACACAATCGTAGAAACACTGAAATACAGATAATGACATCATCAATCTTAAACGTTACCAGAAAACAACATAACTGATAAAGTTAAGTTACACTATTTTTAACTTTACTTGCTAATAGATTTTCAAATCTTTTATCTATTTTTTTCATCATCGTGTTTTCTGTCTGATATGATATTTTCTTTTTTGTTATGTGATGAAACTCTTAAATACTTGTCGAAACTCCAAGAAGTGACGATTATTTATTTCGAAATTCTAAAACACTTGTTGGGTGATATATATATATATATATATATATTAATGAAAATTACTAGAAATATATTTGTTTTAGAAAAATCGATTTAGATACTGTTCAGTTTTTTTCAAAAATGAAAATTGCAATATACAAATCTTATATTAAAAAAATAAAGGTTAAGGTAACAAAAATATTTATTTTTATTTTTCAACCGCGATTATATGGTTCCGAGAACTATAAAAAATTTATACCGCCGGTTTATATATAACAATTATATGATATCTTGATAAATAAGGAACAAATATCTAAAAATGATCACTAAATGTTTTAGTGAATATGTATTTTAAGATTATTTTACAGTCGATTCTTTATTTATTTTATTTTATTTTTATACTAATTTCCATTTTTTGAAATTTGGTTGATTAACATATGTATTTTTAACCGCTTACAACACTGGTAAAGTGTTAATCATCTAATTTTTTTATATATATATATATAGATGTGAAAATTCATTTAGTATGAAAGTGTTTGTTTACAAAAAGCGGGAGCAGCTTGAGAGTGGTATTGCCAAACAAAATAAAAACTAAATCAAGGTGTCACTAATCATCTAGTTAGTATGTCATTACATGATGTAGGCCAATATTGCAAACCTATCCGTAAATATATTACGAAAGTTACATTTGTACTTGTATATTTGTAATTGTATAAATAAACTTGGGATGACTGCCTAAAACCCTCCCTACTCATACAACCCTAATTATTTTCCCCCAAACTATTTACTTCTTCGTTAAACCCCCCAAACTTATAATTTTCAACTCTAAACCACCTAAACTATTTTACTCTGCTTAATTCCACCTCTCTAATCAAAATCATAAAAACCAGACCCGTTTTTGAAAAAAAACCCGACCCGTTTTGAAAAAAAAAAAAAAAACCCGATCTGACTTGAAAAAACCCGNAAAACCGGAGTTTAAGTAAACGAAAACACGTTAAATAAACAGTGATTGCCCATAATAAAAAACCCTATCCGACTTGAAAAAACCCGACCTATTTTTTAATAAAAAAAAAACGGAGTTTAAGTAAACGAAAACGGGTTTAATAAACAGTGATTTTCCATAATAAAAAACCCGATCCGACTTGAAAAAACCCGACCCTTTTTTTACAATTGATTTGAATTTCTAGCGTTATTCTGGGGATGTTTGGTTCTCAGGTTTTGTGTTTGAAAAAACCCGACCCGTTATTGCCCATAATAAAAAAAAACCAATCCGACTTGCCCATACCCCAACATGTCATCATCTGCTACACGGGTCGGGTTTTTTCAAGTCGGATCGGGTTTTTTATTATGCAATCACTGTTTATTAAACGCGTTTTCGTTTACTTAAACTCCGTGTTTTTAAAAAAAAAATGGGTCGGGTTTTTTCAAGTCGGATCAGGTCTTTTATTATGGGCAATCACTGTTTATTAAACGCGTTTTCGTTTACTTAAACTCCGTTTTTTTTTAAAAAACCGGGTCGGGTTTTTTCAAGTCGGATCGGGTTTTTTATTATGGCAATCACTGTTTATTAAACGCGTTTTCGTTTACTTAAACTCCGTTTTTAAAAAAACAGGTCGGTTTTTTCAAGTCGGATCGGGTTTTTTATTATGGGCAATCACTGTTTATTTAACGTGTTTTAGTTTACTTAAACTCCATTTTTTTTTTTCAAAAACGGGTCGGGTTTTTTCAAGTCAGATCTAGTTTTTTTTTTTTTTTCAAAACGGGTCGGTTTTTTTCAAAAACGGGTCTGATTTTATGATTTTGATTAGAGAGGTGGAATTAAGCAGAGTAAAATAGTTTAGGTGGTTTAGAGTTGAAAATTATAAGTTTGGGGGGGTTTAATGAAGAAGTAAATAGTTTGGGGGAAAATAATTAGGGTTGAATGAGCAGGGGGGTTTTAAGCAGTCATCCCAATAAACTTTGATCTCACACTTGTCTATGCACAAAAATCAGGAGCCACACGGAAATGATAAATCGTTTTAAGGTGTGGACATACACAGAGGGAGAGGCTCCATTGTTCCATGACGGCCCTGTAAATGACATTTACGGTATAGAAGGACAGTTCATGGATGAGATGTGCGTCGAGGGACCAACGAGTAGAAGCCATTTTCGGGCAGATCACCCCGATAATGCGCATGTTTTCTGCCTACCATTTAGCGTTGCAAAGGTCATCCACTTCCTCTACAAGCCCATCACCTCTGTCGAAGGATTTTCGCGCGGGCTCGCCTACACCGCCTTATAGAGGATTATGTCTCCGTAGTTGCTACTAACTTACTAAGTATCCTTATTGGAACAGAAGCCAGGGAGGCGACCATTTCATGGTATCATGCCATGACTGGGTACGTACGTACTTCTTGTGTGTGTTTAATCATTGAAATATTATATCTTAGTAAACAAAATTATTGAATTCAAATATTTACTTTCTATGGTCATATTTTCTTTATAAAGATTATTACATTTATTATGTGTATAGGCACCAGACGTGATCGAGTGGAATGCAAAGTTGTTCGAAAAATTCATTAGGGGACTTTGCAATGCTAACACCTCGGAAGGATTCAGACCGAACCTAGACGTATCCATTCCCGAGATCTACCTTCCTAAAGGTAAATTGGGTCCGTCTTTTCTCGGGAAATCACCAAGAATTCTATCTATACTAGCATTTTTTGCTGGAAGAACCCACGGTGAGATCCGAAAAATCTTATTTAAACATTGGAAAGAAAAGGACAGTGAAGTACAAGTTTATAAACGTCTTCCCCCCTGGAAATGACTATACCAAACTAATGGGAATGAGCAAGTTTTGTCTATGTCCGAGTGGTTGGGAGGTCGCTAGCCCAAGGGAGGTTGAGGCGATATACGCTGGTTATGTACCCGTGATCATATCAGATAATTATTCATTACCATTCAGTGATGTGCTTAATTGGGACTCCTTCTCCATACAAATCCCTGTTTCTAGGATAACAGAGATCAAAACGATTCTAGAGTGTCTCTCTTGTAAGATACTTGAAGATGTATAAGAGAGTCTTAGAAGTGAAGCGGCATTTCGTGTTGAATCGTCCAGCTCAGCCCTATGATGTGATGCATATGATGCTTCACTCTATCTGGTTAAGACGACTTAATCTTAGGCTTATTACATGAAATATATTTTTTTTTTTGTTACAGATAAACATTGTATATGTCTTACCAGCTTGGTATTCATCCTATTATTGAGATAACTCTCTCTTGTAAATAAATATACACAACACCAACACAAGAAATAAGAGCTTAATATTAATAAGAGAAGCAAAGAGCATTGTTGTTTTTCTCTTTTCTATATTCTTGTTCTAACTTGTTTTGTTTTTCCTTAGTTATTTTGTTCCATCTCATGTACTATTTTTTTATCACATTACCAACACAATCTCTCCAAATTTACTATGAGGTTGTTTTACCCCGATTTTCACCCTCTAGGCGGATATATTCTCTTTGGAATATACTAGTTTTTGGTCTTTGACCAACCAATCATTTTCAACACAAGAAATACACATCCGGCAAGAAAAGAGACCAGGCAGATATGTCATGGATTGGCTGATCCTCTTTACCATAGCAAGGGAGAAACATTTCGATAGATAATAGGATCCGTCAACTCACCAGGGTGACCAGACGATCCTCTCTCTTTTTTTCTAATTGAAGACTAAATCAAATTCCAAAGTTCGACTCGGTTCACTATAGATCTAATCCGGTTCAGAAACCTATATATTTAAACTAAATTTTAGCCGAACAAAACTCTAACTTCCATTTACTATTTCCTTTCGCTTGATCTAGACATTTTTGCTACTTTTTAAAAAAGATTGATGATCCCTCTTTTCATATAGAGATTTGTTACATTCTCTTCCTATTAAAAGCAACCAACAATGTCTTTCTTCCTTGGACTTGCATATTTTCATTTATAATCATGTGCGAGTAGTGATCCAAAGCTTTCCTCTAAAATCTATGGTTGAATGTTATTATCTTCATATTTTTCATGATTAATGCTTTCATTTAATTAATGATTAAGGGACGATTTAAAAAAAATCCATGCACCGAAAATGTTTGTTGAAATTTCCTAACCAAGAACCTTATGAGCATTCCATTTCCAAACAATATATTATAGTTGATTTGAGGAGGTTTTTATGATATAAACTTGTTTTTCTTCCTTTGTAGTCATTATATCACAAAGTGCTATCTTAATTAATATAATGCCTATTTAGTTGGCTTGATTTTAGGAGATACTTGGTCATATGCTAGTGTCTTGACTCGGATTAAAAAATGGGGCGCTTGCAAAAATGACCTCTTTTTGTGGTCAAATACAAACATAACATCTTTTTTCTTTTTCCTCAACAAATGCTATTTTTTGTCCATTGCACCTTTCCAACTTGCGATATTCACGAAAATGCCATTCTGAGAAAATGCGTAGACTTCTTTTTGAAGTATGCTTCATTCTGAAAAATACACAAAACACCTTTGGATATCCACTTATTTACGAAAATGCCATATTCTTCAATTTTCTAAACCACCATGAACAACCAATTTCGAGCTCTAAATGCTTCTCCAGCCAATTTCTTTTGCTCTAACTCCTCATCTTTATGCTCATAACCTCATAATCTTCCATTTCTTCTCCATTTTCATCCAAAAATCTCTCTCATTTTCGTTTTCAAAATTTACATATTCTTAGATCTTGCTTGTTTCGGTGGTTATTGCATAAGAAGGATTGGACTTCTTTGATATTGGTTAATCACAGTGTTCTGGGCACTTGACGAAGCTCAAAACAGTCTCAAACCGGATCTAGGTAATTATTCACTTGATTTTCGTTAATTTTCAGATCTGTTTCGCGATAGTAGACTTCAAATGAAGTCTGCTCTTCATCGTAGACTTCATTTGAAGTCTCCTAGTCAACCATAAGTTAGTTTTGCAATTGAATATTTTTTCGTTTTTGTAAGGAGACTTCATGTGAAGTCTGTGAGTTATCCTTTGAAAACAAAAAAATCACCCGTAGACTTCATATGAAGTCTCCGAAAAAGAGAGGCTACTTTTGTAGTTGAAACTTTGACTTTTATATGGCAGACTTCATCTGAAGTCTTCAAGAGAAGTCTTCTTTTAAGTCAGTTTGGTATTTGACCAAAATTTTGACTTTTTATGAAAGTTAGTTTTGCGTTTGACAAAAATTTCAAACTTAAAAAAAAAAAACTTTTTTACAGTAGACTTCATATGAAGTCTACAAATTTAGAGTAGACTTCAAAAGAAGTCTATTTTTTCAAAAACTGAAGAATACTTCAAACGAAGTCTGCAATGAATATTTTTGGTCAAACTCAAAACTAACCTTATTTTTCGTAGACTTCAAATGAAGTCTACTTTCAGTATTTGAATTGCAAAAGTGACCCATTTTCAGTAGACTTCAGTCTGAAGTCTTCTCTAACGACGTAGACTTCATTAGAAGTCTTCTTTAACAGCGTAGACTTCAAATGAAGTCTACTTTAAAAGTCAAACACTGATGAGATTCTGGTCAAATGCAAAATTAACCTATTTTTTTCCGCAGACTTCATGAGAAGTCTACTTTTATAAAGTCAACAGTTTGGTCAAATGCAAAAATAACCTGTTCCACAGTAGACTTCACACGCAGACTTCTAAGAATTTATGTAGACTTCAAATGAAGTCTTCTTTGTCAACTTCTTATAGAAGTCTACTGTATAACGTTTTTTTAAAAACTCATTTAGAGCATATTTATAACGAATCTTTGACCTTTTTTTGTTCTAGTATGTATTTTTACTAGTGCTTTTGCTGTTGTATGACTCTGGTGTGTTTTAAATCGATAATATTTAGTGAATTAAATTTTTTGATTGACTAGACATTAAGCTCATAATAGAAGACTTTCGGTAGAAGTCTACTACGTAGACTTCACACGCAGACTTCTAAGAATTTATGTAGATTTCAAATGAAGTCTTCTTTGTCAACTTCTCATAGAAGTCTACTGTATAACGTTTTTTTAAAAACTCATTTAGAGCATATTTATAACGAATCTTTGACCTTTTTTTGTTCTAGTATGTATTTTTACTAGTGTTTTTGCTGTTGTATGAGTCTGGTGTGTTTAAATCGATAATATTGAGTGAATTAAATTTTTTGATTGACTAGACATTAAGCTCATAATAGAAGATTTTCGGTAGAAGTCTACTACGTACTATTTCATTGAATTATGGTTTGTAATTACGAATGCTAATGGGGTTTGTTCTTGTTTTTCTTATAGGAAATGGTTAACCTACATGTTGTTTACGGAGAATGGATGTTTAAAGACTCGACGTGGGAGTTTGCGGTTGATAAAGTCAAAGGAGGAAGGATGTTCTTTTTGAGTGATGGTTGTACGCATGAGAAACTCGTTGAGATGGCACAAGGTGATTATGATATGGACAAGACTGAATTTGCGGTTTTAACCTATTCTTTACCGGAAATTTTTTGACATAGAAATTGTTCGTTTTTATAAAATTAAAAACTGTATCTGAACTGTAACTAATATTTTACCATGTATATAGCTTTGTGATCAATCATTACCAACTTCAGGATTACATATGATGAAATGTAGACTCAAATCATTGCCCAAGCTCAAGTAAACACATATTGTCGAATTGGAAAATTGTCTTAACAGAAACAAATATTGGCAACCAAACAAAAGAGAAAAAGGGATTTACCAAATTCTGGACACAACTCCACATTATACAAAGTTACGAGAGAAGCTAAACCTATATTTTATTTTGCTTAGGTTGCATTATTTATTTCTATAACATTTTCACGGCCAACAAGTTCCCATTACCGGAATCTTTAGCCGGAAACAACAACAACAACATCACAGTAACATATATCTTACAGATACAAACTTTTCATCTTTAATCTTAAACCAAAGCAACCGAAAGATCATCTGAACCAATAATAACCTTAAAACACATTCTTGCTTCAAGGCAAACCAGCCACTAGATCATCTTCAATTCCACATTCATTTGTTCCTCTCCTAATCATGAAATAACCATCCGGCAAATTTCATATATGTCAGCATTCACATTGAAAATCCCACATCTATAACTTTTCTTAAAAATTATTTACAAATAACACTTACATCACCACAACTTCTGTACCACTGATTTGCCAACAACTACAAACAATTGAAAAAAGCAACAAAGAACGTTAAAAATTTCAGTTTTAACTTCAAATTTTCAATGGAAGAACCATCTTAGAAATGTCAAGTTCAACATTTACCCAATAAGTTCCCCAACCAATAAGTTTAACAGCATGACCTCCAATGTTAGAACATGTTATGTGCTTATATACTCCAGATTTGTAATGAGCAAAATCCTAATCAAAACAACACATTAATGATCCATCTTTCTTTAACTTAGAAAACAATGTAAAAGATTTTAGTATTTTTTTTTACTTGTAGACGCCAACACTACTCCCACGTTATCGCCAGCAGCTGAGGAAAGCAGATGTATCCCATAAGACAAAAACATCATGCAAAGAGAATATAGTAGGCTAAAGATGGTACAGTGTGTATATGAAGCCAACACAACATGTAACAAGTTTTGAGTTCGTTATACAAGGTTTGCGTTCATCTATGGATAAATGTCTGTGCCACATGTGCATATGAAGCCAACACAACAAAATCGCTGAGAGTAAATGTAAACCTAAAATAATAGGACAATAGTAGGAACAGCTCCTGGGAAGTAGAAGTCAGTTCAGGTTCAGAGATCTCTTTTTCCTACTACGTAATACACTTCTTAGCTACGGAAACTAAACAATCCCAATAACAAACATATGCAGACTTAATTATATGAGAAATACAAGCAGGAAAAACAAAACTAAAATGATGATCAAAAGAATATGTGAAGAAACCAGGATAACGTTGGGTGTTAGAGGACTTACAAATCTACTAACAAGAATATCAGGTGTCGCTTCCCCAATCACCTCACCATGATAACCATCTCTCTGGAACTCTAAATTCTCCTGCAACATTATCAGAAAACTTTTGATTATTTAATGACCTTATGCTGGAAAAGCATATTATATAACTTAACAAGCTCGTAATGCAGAGTAACGCAGAAAAAGTTTCACATCATTTATAAATTTGGCAGGTTACACAAGATGCTTACCCCAGATAGAATCCAACAAATGATAGTTTGCTAAATCGAAGACCACAAGCAAAAAAATGTTTCGATGATAGCAACACAAGGAGGAGCATGAATCATTTCATTCACATAGAACAACAACTCCAGGAAAAATTATGGGGTCAAAGGGTCGGCTTACCACGTCTCTAGCAGCGAGATAAACAGGCTGAGCAACATGACAATAGCCCATTAAGCGAGGGAATCTCTCTTCATAATTCTGTAAAATTCACAAACTTTGCAGAGAACAAATCAAGATCAAGAAGAAACTCAAAAAAGGAAACACATATAGGGAAGATTGGAACTGAGTCGATACCTGAAAGACTCCTGAGCGAGCGAGCTCCATGAGTTTTTTTTTGGAGAGCCGTGAGTCGCCGCTTCTGGCTTGGTCTGAGTCGGAGCAGAGGCAGTGAAACAGAGGAGTCCGAGTCGCGATTTTCTCCGACTCGCAATTTTCACCGAGACGGACAGCGGAGGGAACATCTCCTGGGAGGAGAGGTTCGCTACAGAAAAGTTTCCCACCGAAGCAGAGGCGAGATTAGGCCGTGCAGCCGCCGGAGAAGCTCTCGAATCGACCGGCGGCGCAGATCTGAGAGAGGGGGAAATGGATTTTTAGTGAAGTGGGGATTTTGGGACTGGATCTGTGAGAGAGGCGAGAGAGAGTGGGGCGCATCGCCGTTTTAGAGAGAGGCGAGGGTTTTTTTAAGAAAAAATTAGGGTTATTTACTTTATATAATGGGATAAAATTTCCGGTTAAGGTAATTATTTCGGTTTAGCAGACTTTATATACTATACTCTAAACTTTAAATAGACTTCGCAGGAAGTTCTGCTAAACCCTAAATAAAATTTAATTAGAGAGCAGACTTCATGAGGTAGACTTCTATATGAAGTCTATCCATAATTCAACTATAAGTTATAAATTATTTCATTGGTTAATCTGATCAAATTTTATGAATTTTTGATTTTTAAAACATCATAATTGAGTATAATAAATTTTTAAAACCTCATAATTTTATAACATAATATTATTTCTTTTTATTATTTAAATATAAAATTTAATTACATAGCAGATTTAATGAGAAGTCTACATGTAGACTTCTATATGAAGTCTACCTGCGTCTCAGGGTTATAATCGTAAAAACACGTACTGGATTTTTGTTTAGTCATTGAGGAGGTAACTGTAATTTCACTATCCATGCAGGTTACTTTTGCTTTAACTCAAATAAGGGATCTAATTTTGCTGAAAAAACTAAATTTTAGGTTATTTTCAGCAAATTCCGCTTAAAAAATTATACCTTAGTATGAAAATATTATGGAGCTGACCAGAGGATTAACTTTGAATCTTGACATAGACCAGTGCTTTTGATTAATTTAACCCTTAATTTGTTTTAGTTTGTTTTATCCGATAATGCTTATTAGATCCTTTAATTTTGCATCTTTATTCGTTTAAATTGATTTTCATGGATTCAACTGTTTATGAATAGTCTTTTTAAGACCAAAAAACAACCAAATCTCTAGTTGTCTTTACCTTCCTCTGGTTAGTATCAATTGTTGGTCTTTGAGGTTTATTATCGTTTATACTACCGTCCACTCCACCGTGGACTTGCGGAAAAGTATTATTGAGATTAAGCGTCCGTTGTATCAAGATATTTCTTTTTGTTTTATTCCACTTAATTAGTAACATTTTTATCTTTGGATTTTCTTGTAAGCTCTTATGTGCCTTACCAATCGATCTACTTTCTTATAAACCCGAGCATGGAAGGATATAAAGAGAAGATGATATGAGCCTCGTATGGGGAGGGCTTATAAAACATGGCCAAGCAAATGCTCGATAGACCAAAGGGAACTCGCCGATCGAATATTAGATGAGAAGAAGAAAAAAATAACAAACATGAACCGATCGAAGAATATCAACACACCATATGATATGGCCAAACAGCCTTTGTAGAAAAAGGGTGAGACTCTCAACAGACCAGAGGACTATCGTACAAGGGCTCTGGAGAATTTTCGGGTTTTGGGTCGTTTTGTTTCTAAAAAATAGATCCCATTTGGGAACAAATTCAGTTCGGTTTTTTTGGTTTTGGAAAATAGATCACATTCGAGATTAAATTAACTAATTTTAATTAGTATTATAAATGTTTAGTATATTTAAATATATTTTCTATATATTTAATCAAAAAAAATTTTTTAAAAATAAAATTTGATTAGCTCAATTAATCCGGTTCGGTTCAGTACGAGAATTTTGCCCACCCCTAATCGATAGTGTAATTTTACTTGAATAATTCCGTTTATAATTTGATTTCATTGTAGCTGGAATTAGAATGGAAAAATGACTAAAAAATATCACTTATTTTTAGAAAATACGCATTTAATATCCATATATTTTTCAGAAATTTTTTAGTTCTTTTAAAAACATAAAATTTTACAAATAAATATCAGACCTTTTAAAAAATGTGTTGTTTAGAACTTGAGATGAAAACACCATTTTTAATACATTAACAGAAGATGATGTGACATATATAATTAAAAGAATTGAATAAAAATAATATGTTTTACTTAACCAAATCTACCATCAATCATATGACTTAAACTTAAACATTTATGTGGTAAATAAAACATATAAACGTCGTTCTTTTCTTAACTCAATTTAATTTTTGGAATAAAAAGAAAACCTAGGTACCGACAACAAAGGTAAAAAAAGTGCTTACGGTGATCGAATGCTCCATATATCTAATACTTTTTAACTTCTCAAACTTATGGGAATATGACTAACAATACACATTTCATTGAAAGCACATATCAAATAGCGATAAAGAGAGTGCTTAGATTTACATCCACTGAGTCGTTTCCTCAATGCTACATACTCAAAGATATTGAAACGCAGATGCTCATTATCCTTCTCCAGCTCTCTGTTTCTAGAATATAATATCATCCGAAGTTCGTCTCGTGCTTCTATCATTGTTGCTTTCAGTCTTCCATAAATACAACGAATATCTTTCCACCTAAAAATCCATACCATTCTACTATAAAATTGTTGTTCTGGATTTGAATTTGTGCAAATTTTGTTTACAATAACCAGCAAATTACAATAACATTCGTCTATATTTTTATTTTCACTTTTGCTCGAATCTCAAAATTAGTAGAGCATAAGATAAAGCCAAGCCAATCTCATCTAAATAAAAGTCTGTTTTAGACCTGATTAATTACCTCTAAATAATTCTTAGTGTGCAAAACGGAGGCGTCACTTGCTCCTCTGGAATGGCGGTTCTCGTGCAGGATTAATCATCGGTGCCTTGCTTTTTCTGTCTGCGACAACGAGGGTATGCGGCTACGAGACCGATTAAATTCAAAATTGGACAAAGCAAGAAACCATAAGTTGGGAATCAAACCCACCATTTCGTTAAAACATAAATCTTGAATGACAAATGTTGCGTACCCTTGCCTTGCTTGTACAAATTTGAGACATTCTTTAAGCCATGAATGGATTGACATGGAACAAGAAATCAGACTGTTAAGGCCTAGAAAAGCAAGAAGAATGACCAAAAAGTAGCTGAAGAATATACCATTCGTATCATTCAAGCTTAATGTTATCATAAGCAACAAGTACAGAAATGAATTGGTTTTAGAAAGACAAATCTGCAACATAATATTCCTCAAACTAGAGGTATATCAGCTCCTAAATAATATTATGTCCCACGCCTAGTGAGTTATTTAATCACTAACGATGCTTGACCCCGAAGCTACATTCAATATGAGACTGCCGGTCTCAGATTCTGAAAATGTCAAGTTGAAGTCAGGCTCGGAAAAGTGAACGTTGTTATCAATCTCAGGAACGTTCTCCTCGCGGTTCAAGTACCTGAGAATAGTTCTTATGGATGGGCGAGATGCCGGATCGCTGTAGCAGCAAAGCAGACCCGTAGTGAGAGTTATCCTTGCCTCTTCGTTGTCATAACTAGATAGCTTCTCATCCACCGCATTGAGACTATCACCGTTAGAGTGTAGATCCATTACCCAATCTGGTAAGAAGCCTCTGGGGTCGGTGGGTCTAGTGCCAGTGACGAGCTCCAGCAAAACAATTCCTAAAGCAAAAACGTCAGAGGCCGTTGAGCCGTTGCCGTACCCAAGCTCTGGTGCCATGTAACCCGTTGTGCCCACATATTTTTTTGAACTATGAAAAGTCGTCCCACGCTTGTAGAGTCTCGAGAGTCCAAAATCGGATAATCTAGCGTTCATATCCATGTCCAGAAGGACATTGCTCGATTTAATGTCTCTGTGAATCACGATCTGCTCCCCTTCTTCATGCAAATATAACAGTCCCGAGGCAATTCCTTTCGCAATCTGAAAACGCATTTCCCATGACAAAAGGAAGCCGTCTGTTCTAGGTCTCGTGTACAACAAAGAACTGAGGCTTCCATTGGGGATGTAATCGTAAACTAACAATAGATCTTTTTTCTGTTTGCACCATCCCCGAAAATTCACAATATTCTTGTGTCTCAGCCTCTGTAAACTCTCAATTTCTGCGACGAACTCCCGAATGCCTTGCTCACTCTTGGGAGTAATTTTCTTGACGGCAATTTGGTCTGAGGAAGATGGTAGGGTTCCTAGGTAAACTGCTCCGAATCCTCCGACGCCTATGACAAGGCTCTCTCTGAACCCATGTGTTGCCGCGTACAGATCGTTATAGCTGAATTTATGAGGCTGATTCGTCTCCCACTCCTCAGCAACAAATTTTTTCTGTTTAAGCTTCTTGTATAATACCACCGTTCCAAGCGCTACAACCAACATAATCGATGTCACAATCCCTACCAGTGCAATGATCTTATAATCTCTCTTTCTTGGCAAAACTCTCTTGGTGTTTTCTTTGTCGTCCGGCTGAGGAAACCGTTTGAATCTCGCTTTTACATCACTTCGGTTGACAAAAGTCCAACCATATACTTTCTGGTTGGAGAAATAGTTACCGGTAGCTGCGGTAAATCCCACATATATATTATTTTTCACAATCTCAGATAATTGTGGAATCCGTTGTGAGATCAGAGGTTTACTGAGTTTCCCACGCAGCTCGCTTGGATAAACAAAAACTTTGAGGACTTTCTGTACACCATTGTATTGCACAGTAGCTTGGATTTTCTTGCCACTATCAAGGACGAAATGATGTTTCTTGTTATCCTCATCATAGTAAACCACTGCTTCCTCAGCTTCGTAGGATACATTGTTCCGGATGATACCTACTTGGTTGCCAATGATGTCAAACCCCACGCCAAATACGTGGTTTGACATGTTCCCATTGTTGCTTTTATTCAGTAGGCCCAAATAATAAGCAGATTGGGAGCCAGGACGGTTGGGCGTCGGAGAAAGCGTGAACGCAAAACCATATCCGCCTCTGTCTGAGCTAGAAGATTGTATAGAAAATAAGAACGATGTGGAAAATGAATCAACGCCAACTGAACTGCGCAGTCTCATAGGATGATAGTAAAAAGCTGTTCCGGCGACGTTCGGTCTACTATCCGTTAAGACAAGCACTCCATCATCGTCTATTTGCGATGCTCCGGTAAGCTTAATTTTCGATTTCATTCCTTTAAAATTCTCGAAAGAAAACTGTTTGAAGAATGTTTCCGCCGTTGTTCTCGAGAACAACGAGAAAAAGAGAATGATAATGAAGAGTTTTAAGAAATTTGTAGAATCCATAAGGATATTGCGATCAAGAAATAAGCAGAGAAGTGGATACTTAATAACCTAGAATGAGTTTTACATAAACAAATTGTAGCTGTTACCTACTGTTAATTTCGACTTTTGTTTTCCATCACCTACTAGTTCAAGTCACCTACTGGTCATTACCTACTGTTAAAGTCAAACATGAACTTTCCTCACACATTCTGAAACGATGGTTCTGCAACCAACATTTAATTATGTCAATTGCTATGCCACGTCCTCTTTTACCTAAAAAAATTGTGTTTTGTAGTCTTGCACAGAACAAAATTCGCTCAAATAAAACTTTGTTTTAGACCTCATTAATTACCCCTAAATAATTCTTAGTGTGCAAAACGGAGGCGTCACTTGCTCCTCTGGAATGGCGGTGGATTCTCGTGCAGGATTAATCATCGGTGCCTTGCTTTTTCTGTCTGCGACAACAAGGGTATGCGGCTACGAGACCGTTCTCACGCTCAAGAGGTCAATGCGGCCGAACCATGAAGTCGGTCTGACTCAGCTCAGGGCTTTTGACTCTGCTCGGCATGGAAGGTTGTTGCACTCTCCTGCCCGCGGAGCTTTCCATTTTCCGGTTGAAGGAAACGCTAACCCGGTTCTCACGTCGTAAGATCCCTATATCTTGTCACCGATGCTTTGAATTTCAGTTCTTGGAAGCATTCTAGTAATCACTCGGTTCATTTGTCCAGTTTTGATCTCATTGGACGGGAACAATATTACATTTTCAAGTAATACTCTTTGAGTCTGAGTTCTGAATTCGAGTTTGTAGAACCTATTTCGTATATACAATAATTTGTTTTTTAGTCTCATCATTTGCTAAATTTAGAATTTCTCTTATTCTTGATTTGATTCTATCTCTCAACTCTTGTTCATTCCTCTTCTAAAGATTTTTTTTTCTCTGCCCTTGTTTTGCTTTCATCACAGGCTTTACTACACAACTGTAAAACTTGGGACACCACCAAGAGAATTCAATGTGCAAATTGATACAGGAAGTGATGGTTTCTGGGTTTCCTGCACTTCCTGCGTCGGCTGCCCCAAGAATAGTGTACTCCAATTATATTTATTTATACTTTCTTACATAGCATTTTAATTTTCCACAACATTTCAATATTGTCTATATGATCACTTGTTTTGCATCTCCTTTGTGGCATTTTTGGGTTTCCAGAACCGAAGTTTCTTTGATCCTGGAGCATCATCTTCAGCTTTAAAGGTGCCATGCTCAGACAGGAGATGTTACTCAAATACACAAAAAAAATCGGGCTGTTCTCCACAAAAAACCTGTTCCTATAAGTTGGAGTATGCTGATGGAAGTGTCACTTCTGGTTACTATGTCTCGGATGTCATTTCATTTGATACTCTCATTTCTAGTACCTTGACTATAAATTCCTCTGCTCCATTTGTCTTCGGGTATGGTAGCAGCAAATTATTCATGTCTCATATTTCCTATCTTGCATTTTATGATCCCCTTTTGATAATAATAATTTCGTTAGAGCATATGGCCCAAAAGTTTATCTAACTGATGACTGCCATATAGATAACCGCTCTTGGTATTTGGACTCCGGACTGGATATTTGGGGAACGAAAATTGCCCGATTGAGAAACTAATATTCGTTAATTACATTTCTCCAAGGAACCTAGCTTGACTCAGGAATATGACCTAACTTTTTACCCATCTTTCAACTTTCATGACATGAGATGCTTATTTCTCTATTTACAAACAGGTGTAGCAATTTAACGACTGGACCTTTATCGCTGCCAAGGATAGCAGTAGATGGCATCCTTGGGTTAGGCCAGGGGCCTTTATCTGTAATTTCACAGCTGTCTACCCAAGGACTTGCACCACTAGTATTCTCGCTCTGTCTGAATGGAGATAAAGACGGTGGGGGTGTTATGGTTCTAGGTCAAAATAAAAGACCAAATACAGTCTATACCCCTCTTGTTCCATCACAGTGAGTTCTCGACCCTTCTAGTGTACTTCTCAACTCTATCATAAGATGTAAGTTAAAATACCTGTTAAACATTGGGGGTACTTCCTTTCATGATGAAGCAGACTTCTCAGTTAGGGTATAATCCCCTGAAATGATGATGAAATGTGTGACTTCTCTCAGTTTTCTTATCATTCTGCTGTAAGAACCATTTGGTCCGCAAAGACATTTTGCAGCTGATTCTAGGAAACTAGAATTCTCTTTGTTTAGCTGGTAGTTGCGTTAGGAAAACTAAAATGTATATACCTACGTCCTGATACAGATAATATACTACAAAAACATTTCAGGACACATTATAGTGTGAATCTGCAGAGCATTGCTGTGAATGATCAGATATTACCAATTGACCCGTCTGTTTTCACAGTAGCCACTGGTTATGGGACGATAATTGATTCAGGGACAATTCTTTCTTATTTTCCAGTTGAAGCTTATGATCCACTCATCCAAGTTGTAAGTTTTTCCATCCTCAGTTTGCCTTCGGGTTTTCCAACCACCGAAATCGTTCTTAAAAAATTCAGTCTAGTTTTGCTGTTGTTGATGTATCTGTCCTCAATTATTAAATTGTTGGAATGAGGCTACCATCCAATTTAAGATAGATCTTTAAAGAAAACTCATAAAGCGTTCAACCTGCAGATTTCAAATGCTGTTTTGCGGTATGGGCATCCCATTACCTTCGAGAGTTACCAGTGCTACAATTTCACATCCAGGAAAAGTTCCTATGATGTGTATGTGTACATAATACACGTGTGTTGTGTGTGTATATGTATATGTGTAGTTTCATGTCTTTAATATTAAACTGTTAAAAAGAGTTGATCCATGTCGCAGTGTCGCTGACATGTTTCCTGAAGTTAGTTTGCGCTTCGCGGGTGGTGCATCCATGGTCTTAAAACCTCAGGCATATCTTTTTCAGCTTTTGGTTGATGTAAGCGTATTCATATGGTACTACACAAATTACCTTGCATTGTGAAAAAACTCAGCATCCAAACCTGAGTTACATGGAAAAATTTAGGTTTTGGCATTGCCATGATTTTGTAGATGTGATTTGAGTTCTAATATTCACGCAGACATGTGAGTTTATGTAGATAATTCTCATGCATACATTTTCTGCCCTTAGCTAAACGTATCTACTTTTGTAAAAAAGTTGATATTTATCTGTTTATCTTTTGCTATCTTCAGTTCGGAGGTGGAGGAGTTGCAATACCGTGCATTTCTTTCCAGACTATGCCGAGTGGTCGTATAACAGTTCTTGGAGGTAATGACCTATTTTTGTATCTCGATCAAGTGAAATCTAAGCAGTGCGTATTTCAATAGTTCCTGCCTGATTGTTTTGCAGAATCGACTCTTATAGACAAAATGATCGTTTTCGATCTTGATCATCAACAGTTTGGATGGGCAGAATACAACTGTGAGTGTGTTTGTTTTTGATGGATTTGAGTATGATGTAGCTAATGAAAAATGGAAGATGACATTGCAGGCTCGTTGGATGTGACAAGAGGTAGACGAAACAAAGACATTATTTACACAAGGCCGTGGAGAGAGAACAGTGCCGAGAGTGGTAATAGAAGTTACTTGTTACAAGTGGCTTTAATACCTCTCCTTCTCCATCTCTTGCTCTGTCTGAGTTTCAGCTTCTGGTAGCTTTAACAGAGGTAAGATGTAACGACCCCGAATCAGTGTGAACTTTCAAAAGCTCAAAGTGTTGGATCAAATATCACAAGATAAACCATATGATCAATCAACTAAATCTTCTCAGAAGATCTCATAGCTCATTTTTTCTCTTCATTTCACTTTCTTTTCTATTAGGATATTTCACTGTCACTGGAGGTACAAACGACAAGCCAAATTTATTAATATGGTTGACTGTTGGAAACGGATAGTGATCGTGAATCAAGCCAAGTGCCGTTATCGGATTAGTTGGACCGATAGTACAAATTGTCTGCGTGTTTGAGGGTCGGAATCTAGTTAAAGAAAGATCGGAAATGGATGAACGATCTCTTAACTTCATGTCGAGCAATAATGTCGTAGAGAGTGTACGTGTTGACCACGTGTGCTACTTAGTAAGAGAGAAAAAACTAATTTGTTAAAATATTATATTTAGTAAGAGAGAAAGTCCAAATTATTAAAAACGATTAGTTGATTACAAATTGATCACTGTTATAATATCACTGTTGTAAAAAAGCCATAGATCTCTCTCGCATGTCGGCGTCGATAATAGTGATTTCGTTGAAAGAGTCAACGAGGATAGGGTTCGAATTTGGAAAGATTAGAGAGAGTGGACTCTAGTGTCGAAGATTATGGTTCATTTGAAAGAAATTGAAGAGATAAGTTGTCGTGTCTCTTTTTTTTTTTTTTTTTTTTTTTTTTTTTTTTTTTTCTTTGCTTCATTTAATTTAAGAGAAAAAAATCTTTCCCGGACGGCGACAAATGTTGGCGCTGGAAAGTGATTGATGTCAAGCTGCTGAATCGCCACAAACAGGTTAATCACCCTAAGCAGGTGACTCATTCTAGCAGCTGCATCACCATGCCAAGCAAGCATATTGCTTAGTCACCGAGCAGCTTACACTGAGCTCCCGGCCAAAACTGTCTGTGTCTGTTCTATATTAACCTACGGGTTATTCCTTTGGTTATCCTTAGCCCTAAATTGGGTCATTACCCCTTTACTATCTGCTTGCATAGTCCCTGCGTAAAAATGACCATGACTTGACTTGGATTTGGAAATTCACAGCACTGCTTACTAGAACATGCAATCCGTCTTAAAGCTTGCACAATCAAAAATGGAGTAACGTAAGTAAGAACAACAAAAAGGCAGGCAGTTCTATCAGCATAGTACATTGCTTATACTTGAAACCACATTAAGCACCTGAAAGAATAAAATGACAACCCTAGAGAATATAACCAAAGACATGAGAACTCCTCAGATTTGATTTGAATCACAGATAGAAATTAACTAGTCCTGAAATTCAGCTTTATTAGAACATTGAAAAAAATCAAAAGTTGGAAACTAAAAAGAATGAGATATATCTGGTGGGGATGGCATAACAATTCGCAAGAAAAATTAATAGGCCAAATATTGTTATTCGAATCCATGAACCATCTACAGTTGTAAACATTCTATAACTCTTCTTTATACCAAAAGGAAATGGCTGAAGCAACCATGTATAGTGTCCACCTAGTTCAGGTCATAAACAAAAGAAATCGAGAACAAAAAGCTTAAACAAGATATAATAATTTCATTTTTTTTTTAAAACGCATTTATAACGCGCCTGACCACGCGCCTGAAAAGTGCGACTCGAGCAACGATTTCAAATCCTCCTCGCCGGCACCGGTCTCTGGCTTCCGCTGCCGGTATCCCTCAATGGCCAAGAAAATCGATCCGTCTCCACTCCACCTCTTCCTACAAAGATCCTCCTCCCCTAAGCAAAACCAGATCTCGTCCAAACGACTACAAATCCCTGCAGCCGATTTTCGTGCTCTTCCGACTGAATCGCGTGTTCAAGATTCGGAAACTTCTCCGACGAAAGACTCAACTCCGATGAGTTTCGACTCCCGTGAGGCGTTCCCACCGCTGAATGGCTCGGTGAAGCTAAAAAGCCCGATTAATGGTCCTGCTCCTCCAACCAATGGCTCGTCTCAGTCTCCCTCAGACGTAGCAACCCAGAATCTTGGCTCTTCAAGTAAAAACTCATGGAGTGAGCTTGTTCAAGGCTCTCACAGGAAGATGTCGAAGAAAGGGGCCTCTTCGTGCTCGATTCAGGTGAAATCTGTGTAACCATTCCAAACTCTGTCATCGAGAAAAATGAACACAAATGGGAAGATTTCATCATTGCTCAATTTCATGGAAAAGCTCCTTCTCATGGTGCTCTGCACGCCATAACCAATGGCATCTGGAGCCACAATCTGAGAAATATTACTGTTTCCAAGCTATCGGAAAAAGCTTTCCTGATCAAAATCCCTTGTCCTAACACTCAAGAGAGTTCTAGCGCAGGGAATGTGGCACATTGAGAATCAGTCAATGTTTGTACCAAAGTGGAAGCCAAGACTCCAACCAGAGTTCCCTGAACTCACATCTGCTCCAGTGTGGTTGGATTTCCACAATGTCCCTCCACAATTCTACTCTGAGGAAGGACTAGAGCATATTGCTGGTCTGCTAGGTGAGTCACTTTTCCTCCACCCTGTCACTGTAAACATGACTAACCTAGAGGTGGCTCTGAGTCTTCACCATCATCGACCCCTCGAAGCCTCTTCCCGAGTAGCAGCATTCAACTTCCTATAGTGAATACACATCCTATGCCCTGTAACAGTTCTACTTGGGATCAACTCGTTTTTCTCATTTTTAACAACTGTTACACCACATTTTTTTGGCACAACATGGACTGGGCTCACCCAAGTACAGTTAGAGATAGCATATATGATGCCCGCCTCTAGAAGTTTCATTATCTATTTCTTTATAACATCTTTTAGATTCAAGTTTAACCGTCTCTGATGTTCTATCGAAGTCATCAATTCATCCTCTAGATGTATCGTATGCATGCAAAGATCAGGTGAAATCCATGTGAGATCATCTAGTGAGTAGCCGAAAGCTTTACGATACTTTCTAAGCTAACACAGAAGCAAAGCAGTTTCAACGTGGTTCAACTCAGCATTGATAATCACATGGTAAGTGGAATTAGGGCCAAGAAATGCGTACCTTAGCCCAACTAGGAGTGGTTTGAGTTCGATTTTTGGAGCTTTCAGCTCGCTCCACGGGTCAGCTGGAAGCGCAGGAGAGTTCGCTGCTGGAGGCGTCTCTGCAACTCCATCCAAACTGATGTACTCGACCATTTTCCCCATTGTCTGGCTTGAGTTCAGCATCTTAGCATAACCAGTCGCATCGTCATTCATAAACCCATGCTCACTCTCAGCCTTTTGTCAAAACAGTCTCCAACGGGTCATCCACTAGAATCTCTTCAGCCACTTCGTCAGAGATTTCCAGTGAGTCGTCAATTGAAAACGTTTGACCGTCCAACATAGGTTTTTTCAGCATCTTGTCCATCTCAAACTTCATGACAATGGCTCCCAGGTGAAGATCTATTCCCATGTTCCTCACATCTATGATGGCTCCTGCCGTACACAAGAAGGGTCTTCCTAAAATGAGAGGATCTTTCGGTTCTTCATCTAGCTCTAGTACCACGAAATCTGCGGGAACGAATGCATCCCAATTCGCACATGTAGATCCTCAAGAACACCAACAGGCAGTTTCACAGAACGATCGGCAAATACTAAGGAGATCTTAGTTTGCTTGAACTTTGTGAATCCAAGTCTCTTAGCCACAGAGTATGGCATCAAGTTGACGTTGGAGCCTAGATCGCAAAAAGAACAAGCAAAAGTCATTGCCCCAATCTGCATAGAGAGAACAAACTTCCCTGGATCTCCTAACTTCTTTGGCATCTTGTTTGGAGGACAGCACTGCAATCTTTAGAAACCATCATGACACTATCTTCAGTAGATACCTTACTCGTCACCAAGCTCTTCATATACTTCTTCAATGAAGGTATCATCTGGATTGCGTCAACAAGAGGAAGTTTCACCACTAAATCATTCAGCATCTCCTTGCACTTGGCTTCTTCTAGGTCCTTGTGCGACTTCCTTGGACGTGTGGGGTATGGAACTCTTGGCGTGTAGACACATGTAGGTGGTAACACTTGTGGCTCATTTGCAGCGCCTACACTTGTGGAAACCTTCTCTTTTTGAGCTGTTTCCTCGTCAACCTCCTCTAGGTTAATCACGAAATCAACACCATTTATTTTTCGTGCAACAGGTTCCAGCTCTTTCCCACTTCTGAGTGTAATGGCGTTGACGAACTCGTTCCTTGGGTTCTGCTCTACCTTCCCTGGAAGAGCTCCTTGCGGTCTCTTGATTGCTTCAGTTGTTTGAGCAACCTGGGTGTCCAACTTCTTCACATGAGTACATACAGCTTCGTACTTGCCGTTGAGATCGTTGTACATGTTGTCAACCTTTACATTGATCTCCTTAGCGGATTGCTGTTGGTTTAGTAGAAGTTGTTGCATAAGAAGTTTAAGCTCATCCTGAGAGTCGTTTGCTGAGCTTGCAGGGGTTTGGAACGGGACATGCTTTGTTGTCTGGAAAGTGTTGAATGGCTGTTTCTGCTGAAACCCACCTTGAAACTTGTTCTGACCCTGGAAACCCTGAGAAAAACCTGAGGTGCCTGTGTTTTGCGCAAAAAAATTTCCTTGAGCCTGTTGAGCTTGCTGGGGGTAGACCTGGTCTTGGGGATTTTCGACATTGGGGCTTCTGTAGGACAGATTCGGATGGTTTCTGTACTTCTGGTTGAAACCTCTGTTTTGCACGTACCCCTGTCCACTAACGTAATGCACCTCCTGCTGCTCATCAGTTTCATCTTCAGCTGATCCCTGACAGAAAATTGCATCTTTTGTCTCCTCGCAAGATTGCACACCTCTCTGATTTCCCTTCAACAGCAAGTTCACCTTCTCGGTCAGCTCATCAATCTTATGTGAATCCACACTATTGACCCGTTTAGACCTATCGTACTCAGGACATCGATTTCCAGAACTTGCAGCCAAGTTTTCTATTAACTGATATGCTCCTTCTTTAGTCTTAGTCATGAAATCTCCATTGCTCGCAACATTAAGGGCGTTTTTGTAGTCCCAATCGACTCCATCATAGAAGATGCTTATGATCTGCTCGTCTGAATACCCATGATGAGGGCACTCTCTGCGGTACTCTCGAAACCTCTCCCAAGCTTCACAGAAAGACTCTCCCACATGCTGTTGAAAAGTAGTGATTTTGTTTCGCAGTGAAGCTGTCTTTGACTTGGTGTAGAAGTGATCTAAGAAAATAGCTCTGCATTCATCCCAAGTAGTCAATGACCCAACATGGAGCGACTTCTGCCACCTTAATGCCTTGTATGCCAGAGAAAAGGGGAAGAGCTTGCACTTGAGGTAATCAGTTGGTACCCCATTCGACTTGGTAGTGCTGCAGATCTCTTCAAAATTTTCAATATGGTCCATCGGATACTCTGCAGGCAGACCATGGAACATGTGCTGCTTCACCAATGCGATCATTTGTGGCTTAATCTCATAATCTTGCCTCGTAATAGCTGGTGGTTGGATGACAGCTCTGTTATGATAAAAGGCATGAGGTGTGTCCAAATCCCCGATGGCAGGCTGCTGCTGTTGCTGTTGTAGTTGCAACTGCAGCACTTGCTGTTGCAGTTGCAGCCTTTGAAGTTCGGTTGCTGCAGCATTCTGTTGGTTGTCATTATGATCGTCCATGACGGGATTTGATTTTGCCTTTTTGCTCGTACGTTCTAACCTTGCTAGCTCTCGGTTGTCGAGCTCAAGAAGGTTCTCGGAGCCCTTGCTTCTGGTAACTCTACCCAGTTTTTGGTTAGTCACCTGAAACACACGAGAGAATAAAATAGAATACGTTAGTAAATCTTAGACTAAATTTCAAATTCAGAATTGAAGGTAACACTATTTATCCCCGGCAACGGCGCCAAATTGATTTTAGTGTTTTACTAAGTCAATTAATAACTAAAGTTCACACTACCGCAATCGTAACGGTTGTCAATGCAGTACTTTAGGATCGAATCCACAAATGCACCAAGGTTACACTACAATTCTCACAATTCAAAACTAAGCTAAGACAATATTATGGTTTTGATTTGCAAAATAACAAAAATGATTAAAAGCAATGTAAATTTAATAAGGAAAAAACGTTAGGTCAAGGGTTTATTCGCAGGAATCCATACATCATTAATCAGACAACTATTCAGGGAACGATTAAACACAAGTTTCAAACTCAAACATAAATATCTAACCAATCCACTTCCGTGGTATTGATTACTAAATCTAGCAATTTAGAATCCTAACTTCCGTTGAACCTAGAGATCTAGACCAGCATTAACGAATTGGTTCAATATGTTCACGAATAGCCTTAACATCAACTTTCGTTGGCTAAGGACAATTCGCTCGCTTATGTTCTTTCTAGCAACCTACGACACTTCCGTGGTATAGATTAAACCCTAGATCAGAGGCAAGGCAGTCAACCTAACATAAGCAATAAACTCAACAATAAGCGAAAACCACAAAAGATAAATCTTTATCTGTGTCTAATTCAATGATTCATGGATCCCTTTGAAAACCCTAAACCTAACTATGAAACTACTCAGACATGGTAGCAGAGAACAAGCAGGGAGATGAAGAACTCATAATATAAATCAAGAAAGAAAGGGGTTTAGAATTCTTCTCAATAGATGTAGAGATTCTTCTCCAAAGCTTACAAATTGCTAAAAGCCAAAAGTCTGAATAGAAAATAAGCGTAAAGCCAAAAGCCAAAACCCTAAACCCTAAACCCTAATATTAGTTTAGTGCAGAACTCTTTATATAGAGGAGTTTATGTTAAGTAAATCGTTGGGTTTTGTTAAAAATATTGAAGATTTTAGAGATATAGTTATCTGTAAGGATTTAGATATCAAATACAATATTCGTAATTTGCAAATATTTTAAAAGGTTAAAGATATAAACAATAGTAGGAAATTGAATTCTTCAGAATATTTTGAATTTCTAAAAATGAATTATATAACAAAAATGTTAGTTATAGAATAATCGTATCACTGATTTAAGTTATGATAATTTTTCTTAACTATCACAATACGTGTATATCTTCCGATATAAACTAAATATTCCTCTTGCGTTTTTATGTAGGGATTCACTGTGTTATAATGAAGAAGATGATGATCCTTGTCCAGATTATTAGAATAAGGTTAGATATCAGAAACTATTTGTTACTTACAGCACTGCATGAAACATATTATTAATAATTAATATTGCGAATGAATAAAAATTAAAAATTAAAGATTCATTATTTTAAACTATCAAAGTTTAATTGAAAAACAAACAGTAGTGGACATAGGTCCATGAAATTATGTTCTACACAATTATGCATGTTCCAATTACATAGATAAATCGAAATTAACACAGGATACAAACAATATAAAACCAATATCTCTATTTACCTGTTATTTGTTTCGATTGATAGTTTGGAATATTTGTTTTAAAACAACATTCATTGTTTGCTTATGTGGTTCCCCTTCTTTGCCTATAATAAGAACTTTTAACCATGACTTAAACCACACTCTAAATAGTGCAACATATAGCTGACCATATGAGAAAACAGGTCTAAGCAAGTAGAGTCCAACACTTGAAAGAGTTTGTCATTGATTTTTATTTATTGTCATTGCAAATGAGACCATCAAAGGGAATTGCCTTCGTCGCATTCTGAATGGAAATTTACCTTCAGGTGGTGAGATAGACAACCTAGGAATATAAACCTTTTGCCCATGTGTTTCTCCGGTCAAAACTATAGCTTAAATAACATGATCAGCTAACTGAGATATTTGCAGTCTAGTTCCATTACACAAACCAGCTTTTGGATCAATGTTCCGCAGCATCACCGGTGCTCCTACTTTTAGTCTAATAGAATGGTTAGACAATCCATAGACTCTAATATTATTCAAAAAATCCGGAGTATAAACAGTACTATCGTGGTTGGAAGTATCTGATGCATCTATAGAATCTGAGCTTAGATATACTTTCTCCTCACCTTCATAGTGAAAGAATTTTAGTTTAAATATCAAAATGGTCAATATAGAGAACATATAAAATTAGTTTGAAAGATAAAGTGCTAACAACCTACCTGTAAGAATGGACATCATGTAAGCATTGATGGAGCATACATCATCATTAGTTGGACATAAAATAGCTCTTTCTTGGTAAAAGTTAGGGTCGATATGTTCTTGGAATCGTAATCCATATACAGCTTCAACAATTGCCTCAATGGGCTCATTGCATTCTTTTATTAGGATTTCATCTGGAATATTAATCTCAACTTCACATGTGTTTGGTAGATTAATCTGTCCATCACCTACTTTAAGTATCCACTCAGAATTTTTTTTGATTTCTTGTGCAACACTTGCATCAAGATCTGCCAAGAGACGCATATTCTTGGTAAGCTTCAACACTTTACAATGGTTCCATAGGTAAGAAGAATGTAGGGAAGCCATAACAATATATTCTCTTGTACTACCACTTATAAAATAATATCGAAACAAAAAGAATATATCTCTGAAACAGCAATAATCTCACTTATAGTCCTGCGAGGAGTGTGCAGAAAAAAAATCGTCTCTAATCGACACCGAATGACGATAGTCAAGCAGTTAGGATGAGTGTAAGTGAGTGACACACCATCGGTTGGTAAGCTGGATTGAAAATAAAATGGTTCACAATATGAATAACAATTAATCAAAACAAAGTCGCAATATTCCAATGAATTTTTACCTCGCTCTGAAACAATTAATTTCAGGTAGATCTGGATCGGTCATGACAATTGATGAACTGTAACAATTTCCAACACTCCAAACACCTAAAGTCAGAGAACGATGAATGTTAATTATGCCAATATTCTTGGAATATTGCAATGGTTAAACAATATTTATCATAGGGGAATTACCTTGATATAGTCTTAACTTGCCAAATCTTAAAACAAACACAATAACAACATCATTAGAATTGGTAGCAACATTCTCCAGTTTCTCAGCATATTGTCCCCAAATAACACAATTCAGACGGATATCACTATTATTCGAAGAGAAGAGTGTTAGCTTTAAGTAAAAAGGATACTTGTACAAAGTTTTTAACAAACAATATGGATCTTTGTCATAATTCATACCTCAAGTCACGAAGGGTCATTGTTAGACGCTTGGTCTGTTTTTTGTTAACATTCAAGATCTCAACTTCACTAATACTCACGATCTGACCAAGAATGTTTGTTGAATAAAAAGATAATATTTATTAATTTGTTGATTATATAAACAACTAAACCATACTAAACAATCATCATTTTTTAAACTAAATAGCATACCTATAAGAAAATCATGATTCATTTTACCATCATGAATGTCAGAGAATTTAACGAACTTCAAACCGAGAAGATTTGGTTCCAAATCTTATGTTGGTCTTACAGATGTAGTGGAGGCAAATTGAATCTTGTAAACATGAGAAGTAGTACGGAACTTGCCACCATTATGAGTTACTTGGAAGTTGGTAATGAGCTTTGACTTCCCTTCTTCCAAGAGATTCTCATATTTCCTTATGAACTCCTTCACAAATACATGCATAGTCTGATTATGTAGTTTAAAATCAAACAAAGACAATTAGAAATGAGTTTATTTAAAGATTTCAAACGCATATCAAACAAAAAAAGGAAGACATCAATACTCGGTAACACATACCAATTCATCGACAACAACCATCTCCAATGTCTCAATACCATTCAAAAACTGCTTCCATATCTTCAAAATCTTAACACGTACTCGCCATTGAGTCTTGAATGGTTTCAAGGAAATGAGGTTTGTGATAGCTGCCATTATGGAATGGTTTTGAGAAAGAGGCTCGTTGTTCAAAATGTAGTAATGATATGAAACTGAATGGGTGTGGAACATATATATAGGATTTATGTATTGTGACAACGTCATTAGGGTAAATCTTTGTGCAATCTTTTTTTGAATAATTGATTTGGAGGTAATTGAATTTTAATTTCAATGGTATTAAATAACGAATATACGATGTGTAGTTATTATAGAAAGTGTAGTATGTGTAGATATTTGAAATTCTATAATTTTTTTGAAAGAACCTATTTTTAAGGTCATCATTTTAGATGTTGCTATATTTTTGTAGATTTAGCAAATAATTAATCGTGCGTCAAAAGTTTTAGGAGTATATTCGAAGTAATTAATTGTTACATGTATAATATTAGGAAAATGAATTAAATAGAGGATATCGTAATGTAGTATCACTAAATTATAGGAAATAACCGGAGTTTGTGTGATTTGTTTTTATGGTAGTTAAATAAGAACCCGATCTGAATTAGATTTTTGAATTATGAATTTTAAAAATTTCAAGTTTGTATAGGATAAGATTTTGATTCAACTTTGTATTGTTATTTATCCTCAATTTGTTTATGTTTATTTTGTAGTCTATATTATATTTGAAAATTAAATTTCTTTTGTAATACATAATAAATCGTCTTAATTGTAAATTTCTTTTTTTTTTTTGCAAATGAGGATTGCAATTTTGTAACATAAAAACAGTCGAAAAATAAGATGGAATGTTTAATATAAATTACTTTTAAAAAGAGTTATATAGTAGAAGCAAATAAAGATTAAGAAATATTGGTTGTAAAATAGTTTAGGAAACTATAAATACTAATTTATGAATTTTTATAATTGTCTTTGGATACAAAAATAGTAGGAGGAAAACAACTTAATTAATAAAAATAGTTTAGAAAACTTTAAATGCTGAATTTTAGGAAAAAATGTGTTTGGATACAAAGATAGTAGAAAAAAAAAAAAACTAAAAAATTCTTAAAATGCTAAGAAAAATTGTGGGGATACCACTCAGCGAATGTCACCCGTAAACTCTTCATGTTTAATATACAGAGGATTATAGAACGGAGTATTAAACTTATTGGTGAGTTATACAGACGTGGAATTTGGAAAACAGATTGAAACGAAGTGGACCGTTTTGAAATAGAAGACGTATCAATATTTGTTTGTCCGAGCTGGATTATATGTGGGCCGTTGTTTTGTTGATATGTGGGCCGAAATCTTATAAGGGTTTGTATGGCTAGATACTGAGATTGGAATTTAATCTGAGGTGACTTTCCATGATTGGTTGTTATAAAGTGATATGTCATTTTTATAGGCTTTGATTGGCTGTTTTTTTTTTATTATTTCTGCTTATGTCGAGGGTCTTAGAAGCCTCCAAATTAATCTCTTTTATATAAAAGAGATTTTCGTTAATAGGAACTAGGGTTTTTGGTCTTCCGTTTTTATAAAACACTTCAACTCATCTCCTCGATCTTACTCTTGCTTTGAAGGAGATGGACTCATACCAAGCTGTCTCTTATGTTTCAGGGATTCAATGCCAAGATCTCCAGACCGAGGCAAATACTGTCTCTTATGTTTCAGGGATTCAATGCCAAGATCTCCAGACCGAGGCAAATACAAAGACACATGTAGTCAAAGGTATAAAATCTCTTTTGGTATTACCAATGATTAAAAAACTCTAAAAAGTTATTGTTTCTTCCTCTGTTGTGGCACCTGCTGAGAAGAGTGTACATGTGATAGGAACTGTTTCTTCTTCTGAAGTTGTGTACCTGTGATAGGAACTGTTTCTTCCACATCTTCTGTCAAGCTGAAGTTGGAAGAGTTGGCGGCCAGTTGCAAGCTCGAGTTAATAGATTACGAACGTCTCAGTTTAGAACTCATTGAGATCGAGACTGATAATGAGGAAAAGAAGAGAAGGAAGGAGGCTGTGGAAGCGGTGAAAAAACAAGTCTTAGACTTCATCAGAGATGTAATGAAGAAACCTGAGAAAAGCAGCCGTATCGATGATGCGACGGGTGTGAAGAGGCTGCTTCAGAAATATGTCTTTGAGGCCAAGCAAGATATTAAGAAGCTTGAGAAGAAGAAGAAGAAGAAGGAGAATCAACCAATTTCAAAGAAGAACAAGAGATGAGTTCCATTGTTATCTGAATCAAAACACTTTAGTTTATTGGTGATATGAACTGAATCTTTAGTTTATTGGTGGCATGAAACACTTTAGTTTATCTGAATCTTCAGACTTGCAGGTCTTTTTTTTATTTGTGGCATGAACTGGTCGAGACTTGCAGGCCTCAAAGGATTCTTCAATATCCTTGATTTGTCTCTCTCTAGAGACCGAAGAAAAACAAACCATTAGACCTTTTTTTTTTTCACTTTCTTTAGAAATACACAAATTTGAGAAACAACGCACCTATTGTAAAGATTTTGCAAGATGTTGATGCCTCCTTTCATCTCTCGTAGTTCCTTAGCTTGTTTCTCAGTTAGCGACTACACATGGAGAACATAGGAGATTGGAAACTGTTTTTACCAGCTATATATATCACAAAAGAAATTTCCAACAACTAGTATTGATACATATATATCTTGCCGATTCATTATTAATTGAAGAAATGTATTGAGTTTTCACGAGCCACGAAACACCTTTATCAGTTGGTCTTTCTTTTCTCCTGATGCCATCTTTCTTAATAGCTGTAACAACATCATCATCACGTAACAGTTATGAGAGGAAGGAATGAGATCTCAGACCTCAGAAAGAAAGGAAGTGAGAATTATGCCACGTCATTGATCCCTTCTCTCTTGGAGATAATTAAAAGCAGAGGTAGGATCGGAGAGAAAAAAAAAAAGCATGAAAAGAAAAGATCCTAGGAGAGTCTGCCACCTAATCAATCCATAACACCTTTTTCTATTGGTTCTCATCTTCTAAAGACTAACTTTTTTCTCATGCCCTAAATAAAATTGTTTTTAAAATGTTTTATTGACATTAGTAATGAAAAATGATTTATAAACCATGTTTTATGATAATTTATTTATTTTTTAATAATATATAATGTTGGAGTTCAAAAATAAATTTAAAAAGAAAAACCATATAGCAAAATTTGTATGACACTAAGTATAGATGAATTACTTAATAACTTATCTTTATTAGTTTGTATAGGGTTTGTATGTTTATAATCATTATGTAATCATTTGCAATCATTTAATTTTCTTTTGTAATCATTTGTTATTGTGTGAATCATAAATTTTATATTTCAATGCCCTAAACCCTAAACCTTAAGCGTGAATCCTAAACTCTATACTTCAATGCCTTAAATCCTAAATCAAATATTCAAGATTTAATTCTTCTTTTATTTATAATTTAAAAAAATTTATTTACAGATTAAGAGACAAATTTATTGTATATTCCATTGTTAATTGGGTAATTACAAAAAAAAATATTTCACACAATAAACACTATATACCAATGCCTAAACCCATAAAAACTAGTACAAATGTAAATCTCTATACTCTAAATCAAACATTCATTAATCCATAAAAAAAATTATATTTCTATTGTAAATAAAACTAGAAAAACTTATATTTCAAACCATATATCCTAAATCTCAAACCCTATGCCATAAACTCTAAACCATATACCCTAAACCTCAAAATTATCCGTTTAAAACGTTATTCTAACAACTCCATTAGGTAAGTAAAAACTAGATTTGTTTTTTTATAACACATCCATTACTATCAACAACTAATGATTCATGCACTTTCGTTTACCAGAGAAATACAAAATCCCAAAATACAAAATTTAATATGTTACTCTGACCGAATCGCAGAGGAATGTTTAATGTTAATGTAATTCCTTAAAAAAGTTGAATTATTACTGCAATAACGAGTAACTTGTTACCATGAAAATGTATGGATATTTCGATTAAAATAATTTTGGCCACTTCATTTCCTCAACAATTTTGACATTCAAATTGCAGAAAGAATATCATGGTTTCTACAATTGAATGCATATATCCGTAAACATTCTGTTGAATCTCTCCTTCTCCTTGTCGCCAACAAAACTTACTCTTTGTCTCAGCCATTTTATTTCCTTCCCCATTAATCTTCTCCGCAGATTCTTTGATACAACCATCTTCTTGTATCCTAGCAACTTCGACATCTACTGAGCTTAAGTTAGAACTCAAAGCTTCACTCTTCATCTCAGTTCTTAATGCACTAGAGTTAATGTCTGACCAAAAATCAGTGCTTTTGCAACTGCCCGCAACACCAGGGATCTTATTTTTACGACCTCTCTTTGAACACTCGAAACACTTTACATCTGAACTAGCATGCTACTACCTGCTTATCTACAAATATGAATCATTTCCAACTCAAATAAGGGAAAATTACAAAGAAGAGAGTATGATATGATAGATATATAAAAAGAACTCTTTAAGAGCTTCTTGATTCCAAAACTGTTCATCCTCTTCTACTTCATCATCAAACAGCTTGGTCATCCTGCAAACAGAAAACTAACAAAATAAAGATTCCAAAAGAGAGTTCTGGCATCTCTATTACAATGAGAGAACACACACAATTTCAGGATGAAACCCATTCATCAAGTAGAAGCTTAGTTTCGAGTTTTTCTTACCGTTTGCTCAGTGTTGCTCGGGTTGTAAGATCCAAGAAAACCATTTGCGGTTAAGGAGTTTTTTGTACAGTTTAATTTGTATATATCTAAGATGGAATGAATTTGGCAAAACCCCCAGCTCACCTCCGTACTCTATGATCTGGGGATCGATGCAGGAATCTGGCAATATGAAAACCACACCGGGTAGATCTGTTTACATACAAAAGACGTGAGGAGTCATTCAATTACTAGTCAAATAGTTTCTTCTAAAGGAAAATAATATGAGTTATTTGAGCTATATACCGGCCTTGAACTTTTCTGATTCTTGTTCAGTCATAATTGCCTAAAAACCTTGGTAAGTGGTTGTGCTACAAGCATATATCTTCTGCTTGGCCTCTTCCAAGCTGACTCAACGATAAACACCAAAAATAGTCAATACAAATGCTAAAAGAATATGCCCAAAATTGAAGCAAAATCAGTGGATCTCTCGTCTTAGTTTCTGACTAAAGCATTTCTTAAAACAAACTCATTTTCAACGAAATCTGGATCTCACAAATAAGCAACCAAATAAGAAACCTCACTAACTTTCTGAAGAGACAAATCAATCTAATGTGTTCCGTTTCTCATTCAATATCCCAAATGATCAAAGAGATAAAAACAAAGAAAGCAGACACATACAAATCGATGAAATTTTCTGGTGTGAAATGAGAACGTGAATCAATGAAATTTCAAAGACCCAGACTTTGGAACTCCGTAACAAACAATTTAATACCGACTTGATGGTAAAGAGCCAGAAGAGTTCGCCGGCGAGATTTTCCATCCCGAATAAGCGAATCACGGCGGAGCAGGGAGGGAAGAGATTGGCTTAGGTCTGATCTTAGAATCAACAGTAACCGCTAGGAGATTAGGAGGAGAGAGTAGAGTGAAAAGAAGAGAGAAATGGAGACCAAAAGGGAGGAACAAATGTTAAGTGTTTAGTTTAAATATTGTTGATGAATCTTTACCCAAAAATGATTAAAACAAAATTCCACGCCAGATTTTTCCCTAAAATTAATTTGGTTCAATGAGCGGGCAATAAAATTTTCATTATTCCCGTTTAACTTAACGTTTTATAATTTGTATATGCTATTATAGGGCAATTGGAAAACCAAAAATTAAGTGTGATCACGTTAGTTTTTGCCACCCAATAATTAATAGCGTTTATTATTTCCTAAACGCTATGAAAAAGTCAGGCGTAACTCAACTATATCAGAACCACATAAACCGCTATCCTGAAATGCTATTAATACTCGTTTTTCTTATAGTGATTGGTTTTTTTAGCATCCTATCCACTTCGAACGTCATTATTAGATCTCTTAAATGAAGATCGATCTTGTCCTTCTGCACATCAATAATGGCTCCAGCTGTAGCCAAGAAATGTCGTCCCAAGATGAGGGGATCCTTCAGCTCTTTTTCTAGCTCGAGAACTACAAAGTCCGCTGGTATATAACCATCTCCAATCTTCACCGGCATGTCTTCCAGAATACCGAGTGGAATCTTCACGGAACGATCAACAAATACCAATGACACTCTAGCTGGCTTGAATGACATGAGACCAAGGCGCTTAGCAACGGAATAGGGCATGAGGTTAACGCTAGCACCCAAATCGCAGAGAGAATGCTCAAAGGTTAGAGGCCCAATTTGCACAGATAGTACGAATCTCCCCGGATCCTCAAGTTTTTCGGGCATTATTCCTTGCAACACGGCACTGCACTCTTTAGTAATCATCATCATGCCTTCTTCACTTGTAATCTTGTTGGTGACCATGTCTTTCACATACTTTTTCAATGCAGGAACCATCTGGACCGCATCGATAAAAGGAAGCCTCACCGAAAGTTCGTTTACTAGCGTTTTGCATTTTGCTTGCTCAAGATCTCTTTGTGTCTTCTTCGGGCGCCTAGGGTAAGGAACCTTAGGCACGTAGACACGTGCTGGTGAAGTTACAGGTGCCTCCTCGAGTTCTTGTGGTTTGGACGAGGAGCTTGCCTCATCAACTACGTCATCGTCTCTCACATCTACGGTCTCAGGAATCTTCTCTTTTCCCTTAGACTCGACCGCGATTTCAATCTCTTTCCCACTCCTCAATGTGATTGCTTGAACGAACTCATTCTTCGGGTTTTGTTCCCCTTTTCCCGGAAGAACTCCACTAGGTCTCTTGATCGCTTCCGCCGTTTGAGCCACTTGAGTGTCAAGTTTCTTCACATGAGTTTGAATGGCCTCGAATTTGCTGTTGAGATCCTGATACATTCCATCCACTTTGACGTTAATCTCATTAGCCATCTTTTGTTGATTGACCATCAATTGTTGCATCATCGCCTCAAGCTTAGACTATTGGCTGGGTTGAGGATTGTTGAATTGCTGTTTTTGCTGAAAACCGCATTGGTTTTGGAAATTATTGTGTTCTCGGTCTTGCCCGAACTGCTGTCTCGGCTGATAACCGCCTTGTGCATATGGCTTCCGTTCTTGACTTTGCACCCCTTGCTGACCTTGGAAACCCTTAGCAAATATGCTCACGCCCTGATTTGGAACGGTTTGTTTGGGCTGAAAACCACCTTGTTGCGGGTAAACTTGATCCTGCGGGTTTTCAACGTTGGTGCTTATGTATGAGAAGTTAGGTTGATTTTTGTAGTTCTGGTTGAAGCATTTGTTGAAGAACCCCTGATTCTGTACGTAGTTCACATCATCTTCGTACTCTTGTTCTTGCTCAACACTCTCTTTGTAGAGTCCCTCTTCTCTAGTGTCTTCACAAGAGTTGACGGCTTTTTGATTTCCTTTAAGAAGTGCAGCAATGCCATTAACCTTTGCAAAAAGCTCATCCATCCTTTGTGTCTCAACACCGCTCACGCGTCTCGTTCTATCATACTCAGGATTGCGATGACTTGAACTCGCAGAAAGATTTTCAATAAGCTCATAAGCTTCCTCATTGGTCTTTGTCATGAAGTTACCATTGCTGGCCGCATTTAGACAATTCTTGGAATCCCAATCTACTTCATCGTAGAAGATGTTCAGCACTTGTTCGTCGGAATAACCATGATGAGGGCATTCCCTTAGATATTCTCTAAACCGCTCCCATGCTTCATTGAAAGGTTCACCGCTGTTTTGCTGAAATTGAGTAATCTTGATTCTGAGGGAAGCGGTCTTGGATTTGGTGTAGAACTGATCCAAGAAGGCTGACCTTATTGCGTCCCAAGAAGTCAAAGAACCCGGCTCTAGAGTTTGAGCCATCTCGCTGCTCGATCAGCTAAAGAGAAGGAGAAGAGCTTGCATTTCAAATAGTCCGCATGGACTCCATTTGAGCTTGTAGTGCTGCAAATCTCTTCAAACATTTCAACGTGATCCATGGGATTCTCCGAAGCTTTCCCATAGAACAGATGTCTCACGACGAGAGCAATGATCTGAGGTTTGATCTCGAAGTTCTGCCTCTAAATAGGCGGTGGACGAATAGCGGTTCCGTCCTGGTAAAATTGGTGAGGAGTGTCAATACCCCTGATCGGTCTGCGTGGAGGCTGTCTTTGATTCAACGTGTTGAGCAGCAGCAGCTTGCCTCCGAGCTTCGGCTCGTCTATGGACATCAGCAGCAGCAACTGATTGGTTTGCATTGGCATTTAGATCGCCATCGCCATCATGAGCAAGAGGAGGAGGGTTCAAGAGGTTCCCTTCCTCGCCATACTCGTGATGTTCGTCTCCATCAACAGGCAGATTTTGATTGTCCGGTAAGTTAGCCATTTCTCTTCTTTGCAATCTAGCTCTGTTGTTTTCTCGTTCCACTCTTGCCAAATCTTCGTTGTTCAACTCAAGCAGATTTTCAGAGCCTTGGCTTCTGGTCATGTACCTGAGATGCACGAAAAAGAGCAACAATAAAACGAGTTAGTAACGATAAAAAGAATTTCTTAGTCTGAACTTTCGTCCAAGACTCATAGGCAACAATTGGTCCCCGGCAACGGCGCCAAATTGATTTGAGTGGTTTCACCAAGTCAATTAATAACTAGAGTGCACACTATACCGCAATCATAACGGTTGTCGATTGTAGCACTTTAGGATCGAATCCACAAAGATCAATGTTACGACTATGAGAATGCATGATGAAATTAAAGCTAAGACGAATGACATAATTTTTTGTTGGTTTTATGGTTTCGAAACTAAGAACGACAACTAAAACGGTGTAAATTCAAATAAAGAAAGCGTTAAGCCTCAGGTGACGTTGCGGGAAATAACGAATAACGGTTAATGCATCTTAAACAGGGGTTTGTATTAAGAAACGTCTAGAACTCAAACCTAATAATAGATTAACCTCCTCCCGGAGTATTAATCCCTATGCTTAAAACTATGAAGACTAACTCCCATTGAATTCAAATGTTCTAAGCATGCTTTTATAGTTCGATTTGATAAGTTCACAAGAACGCCTTAACATAAACTCCCGTTGGATAAGGACGTTTTGCTCATCTAGGATAATTCCGGCATCTAGACAAACACTCCCGTGCGCTAGATAACCTAAGATCAAGAACCAAGTGATCAGTTTAATTCAAGCAATAAGAACACCCTAGACGAAGAATCCACCGAATAAATCCCCGTTTAATCTATCCTAAACCGTTAAATCATGAAATCCCTTAACACCCTTGGCTTAACTAAGAAACTACTCACTCATAATTGCAGAACAAATACAGAGAAATGATGAAGAACACATGATTTACAAAAAGAGAAATAGAAGAGATTAAGAAAACTTCTCCAATATGTAGAATCAAAGGTTTTTGCTTTCCAAGCTTACAAATCACCAAGATCAAAGAGAAGAGTACAGAGACCAGAGAATATGATACATATCAGATTAGACCCCTTATTTTCGAGTGTTTTTCGTCAAAGAGAGGGACAAAATTAGGTGAAATAGTTCAAAACACGTTTTTACACTATTAACAGAAGCTGGATCGATCGATCCAGGTATGTGGATCGATCGATCCCATCTTTTTCTTCGGATCGATCGGTCTGCCTCAATCAGAGCTCGATCCAGCAAATGTCCGATTTCTTGGATCGATCGATCCAGTAAGGAGGATCGATCGATCCCATCTTTTTCGACTCGGTTTCGTCGTTTTTCCGTTCTAGGCCTCCGGACTCCGTCCCGAAATGCCTTTACACCTGAAATGACTCCTAGAAGACTAAAACAATCGAAAAAGACTCGATTATGTACAAAAAACGCGAATTGAAAAATGTCAAAAATGCAACACATAAACTACCTCAAGAACCTTGTGAACGAGGCTGGATCCACGGCTCAAGAGGACGAATTTGATACCGACATGAATGACATTGAAAAGAAAAACCCTAAAGCTCGGAGATGGTTAGATCAATTCCCTCCACATCAATGGGCTCTGGCTCATGACAGTGGTCGAAGATATGGGTGCATGACTTTAGAGAAAATATGTCGGTTTACAGGCTGGGAAAGCATTGAGGTGTTTGGTCTTACGATAGCCATGTTACGTCTGTTTGATGACGTAAGAAACATTTTCAACATTTGTTGTAGGAATGTCCGTGGTCCTCTTAACTGTGGTTATGCGTACAGCAAACCTGTCATGGACCAGCTTGAAAAGTTCAAAACAGGTTCGGTTAGTTACATTATAACGCCGTTAGACAGAGATGCATTTCATGTCGCAGAGTCCTCAGAAAACGAGGAATGGATCGTTCAGCTTAATGACTCGATCTGCACGTGTGGGGAGTTTCAAGCTGACAAGATCCCATGTCTGCACGCTCTAGCGGTCTGCGATAAGCTGAAAATCAATCCCTTGAAGTATGTAGACGACTGTTACACTCTTGAACGGTATCATAAAACGTTCTCTGCTAAATTCAATCATATTCCGGAAATCTCGGCTTGGCCAGAAGCTTCCGGAGTTCCAAGGTTGGTTCCTCCTTGTCCGCCTAACGCATCAGGTTCAGGTATGACATGAATGTTAGATGGATGTGGAACAACGCTAACCGGAATCTGTACTTCCGTAGTATCTTTTTGGGAAATGAGGATGAAACGGGTTTGTTTGGGTTTATATTATATAGTGGCTAATATGAAGCGGAGATATGTTGTTGTAGCTCTTGTTAGACATTTCTTTTTGTGTGGTGAGTGAAATCACCAAGATGATCATGTATATATATATGTAGTTTCTCTTCAAGACGTTGATTGATATTTAATGCTCTATAACACCTACAGTTACAGTTACAACATTCAACATTGTGTGTCAAAATCCATTTGAATGAATTATATAGTGCATAAACAATCATTTTTCATGTATTTGGTCTGTCTTGTTTTAAATTCGGTTCTATGTTTTAAATTCGGTTCTTACACTAGCTGAACAAGACTAACAAGGAGTTTATGACTGGGCTTTATTTTATTACCTACCCACAGTAATAGGCTTCAGCCCAATCAGATTCCAATTTCTGAAACGTTTTTTACTTCTTACTTTCACATGGATTATTCGAGAAGCTGCGATATTTCCATATTATTTATCAATCACAGAGAGAACAAAAACCTAAAATGCAGGTGAAATTACTTCCGGTTCTGAAAACCCAAGCTTCCTCTAGACACCCAAGTTGATAATCTCGGTTCTCTTTTTTTTCTGGTAAGTAAAAGTCTCATTTGACTATTTGTTTTTGGTGTTCTTCGTTGGGTTTATGATCTCCTTTCTATGAAAATGTCATTGTTTCTGTTATCGTTTATTTAATATGGAAACTTTTAGTGTTTATTATATTATACTCCGAGAATCAGAGACACGGATTTGCATGTTGTGAGTTTATGATCTCAATCACAGATTAAACTATGTATTATATATTCAATGAAATATTCAGGGCAAATCTTCAATGAAATATTCAGGGCAAATCTTTTGAAATTTACTCTTTTTTTTTTTACTTTTAATTTTCTTTTTAAATACTTTTAATTCTTTGCAGGTTAGGTTGTGCTCATGGATGAAAGAGAGATTCTTGTGTTGTGTTACTGGAATGGCTGTATGAACTATGAAGTATGGCCCTAATGGAATTTACTATGAAGGGTCTACTCGTAGACTGATCAGAGTCAAGCGTAACACTGAGCTAATCAGATTGTTGGATCGGCTTTATCTAATTACTGGATTAGATAAGCAGAGATCAAAGCTTAGCATAATCGGTAGGTATCCTTCAGTTGTTCGACAATATACGGTTAAGTATGTCGGTCTGCCCGTGGTAAACGACAGAAGATTAAAGATTATGCTTGATGTTCCAATAATTCATCCTTGTATGATCCATGTGGAATTGTATTTGCAAGGATATGGCGAATTTGGTAACGGTTTCACTCATGAGGATTCAAATCTGCCTGGCTTAGAGGTGTGTAGTTTGTGGTTTGATGATCGAGAGTTTCGTGTAGGACTGCGTTTTAAAGATCAAGTTGAGCTGAAGAAAGCATTGGACTGGTTTTCTATTAGAGAGCGGCACTATTGCAGAGCACAAGAGACAGATGATAAGGACATGTGTATGTTTGAGTGCATCAGATGGAAATGCAAGTGGTCACTTTGCGCAGCTAGAATGGAAGAAGACGGGGGATGTTTTGAGGTAACAAGGTATACTGGTCCACATACTTGTTGTCCTGAAGATCCAGATGATGTCGGGTCGGAGTTTAAAGCAGATGAGATTGAACGTGCGGTCAGGGTACAGCCGACAGTATCAGTTGCAGAGTTGAACAAGTGGTGGAAAGAAAAAACCGGCTTTGGTTTCGACACAGAGGCTGTGAAACGGAAAGCGGTTGTAGAAATCTTTGGAGATTGGGATCAGAGTTTCAGAGACATGCCCAAATTAATGGCTGCTTTTCACTCATCTAATGGGCTGGTAATGGACTGGCAGTATGATCTTTTCCCTAATCCTGGTTTTGCATCCTTCCGCGGTGTTTTCTGGGCATTTCCACAGTCCATTGAAGGTTTTTCACACTGTAGAGCTTTGATCTTAGTGGACACGGAAGACTTGAACGGTATGACATTGATGATTGCCTCAGGAGTAGATGCAGCCAACAAATTTTTCCTACTTGCATTTGCGGTTACTAAAGAAGTTTCCTCGGACAGTTGGCGTTGGTTTCTCACTGGAATCAGGGAGAAAGCTACACAACGGAAAGGCATTTGTTTGACCACCCGGACATACTCGCTGTTATCAACGAACCCGGGTCTCGTTGGCAAGAGCCTTGGGCGTATCACAGGGTCTATCTGGATTGTCTGTGCTACCAATTCAATGACGTTTTTCAAGATTACTTTCTGGGGGGGCTAGTGTCTGAGGCTGGATCCACGAGTCAGAAGGAAAAATTTGATCTCTACATGGAGGACATCAAAGAGAATAACCCAGAAGCTCGGAGATGGTTGGACAAAATCTCTAGAAATCAGTGGGCTCTTTCTCATGACAGTGGTCGGAGATACAGAATCATGTCTATATTGACATGCCATCTTTATGCATTTTCTAAACATTTTCACATCCATGGCCTGCCAATGACAGGGGCGGTGCTGCTTCTGTTTGATGAGCTGAGATCCTTGTTCGATAAGTCTTTTAGCTCTAGCCGTAGCTCTCTTAACCGCGGCGATGTGTACACAAAACCAGTCATGGACAAGCTTGAAGAGTTCATGACAGGTTCTGTTACTTACGTTATAACGCCATTAGACAGAGATGCATTTAAGGTCACAGAGCCCTCCAAAACTAAGGAATGGATTGTTCAGCGTAATGACTCGACCTGCACGTGTGGGGAGTTTCAAGCTGACAAGTTTCCATGTCTGCACGCTCTAGCTCTCTGCGATAAGCTGAAAATCAATCCCTTGCAGTATGTAGACGACTGTTACACTCTTGAACGGTATCACAAAACATACGCCGCTAAATTCAACACTGTCCCTGAAGTATCAGCTTGGCCGGAAGCTTCCGGAGTTCCGAGGGTGGTTCCTCCCGTCATTGCACCACCTCCACCTCCACTTCCACCTCCACCTAGAGTATCATCTAAGTTAGTCCCAATGCAAAAGTTATGTATATTTGAACCGAGCCGAACCGGTTTTAGGATTTTGCGTGGATTAGCTTACAAATTCTGTTGTATCTTTTGACTTTTTGGGAAGTAGGAGTAAACCGGTTCCGGTTTGTATATTTTGTAGCGTTGTACAGGAGATATATATTGTGTATGTGAAAATCAATCTGGTTGGTTAATTATATTTTTGATTCCCTTTCCCAAAAATGAATAACGAGCTAGTGCTGATTATTAACATGGTGATGTTGTCTACATCTATTTTTTGTTCTTTTCTTATTTGCCAGGGAACCGGAGATACAGTTTGTTGACCGGGATAATACGGTTCGGATTTGTGGAACCGGATATATACTGTTTGGATAACGGCGAGTTTACTGGGCTTTATTTTCCTCAAAAAATACACAGTCATGAAATTAACCAATTTTTCCTTGTTAATTTTCAATTTTCACCTGATGGTTTATTAGAGTTGAAGCTGAAGGTCTGGAAATTAGATATCTTGCCAAAGATACAAGTGTTTCTTTGGAAGGTGATTTCGGGTGCAATACCGACGGCTACGAGACTGATTTCGCGAAATGTGGCCATGTCACCTATATGCCAAAGATGTTGTACTGAAGATGAAACTATAAACCATGTTCTGTTCCAATGTATACATGCCCAAGCTATTTGGCGATGTGCAGGAGTGCAACAATTCCAAAATCCTTCAACGGATCTTAATGACAACCTTCAACGAATGTTTCACATTCACGAAACAAACAGCCTGAGACCAGACCAACAAATCCTTCCGTTTTGGCTAACATGGACTATCTGGAAAACGAGAAATGAGTTCTTGTTTCAGAAACGCAATTCACATCCTAATGAAGATGCACAAAAAGGAATTAATGGTGCTATTGAATGGACTTCGGTTATGAAAACACAGCAGACGGACTCTGTACCAACTAGGATTGGTAATCAAAATAGTTGATGGGAACCACCGGAGGAAGGATGGTTAAAATGCAATTTCGATAGTAGTTATATTCAACATAGCAATTTCATGACCGTGAGATGGATTTTGCGGGATTATCAAAGAAAATTGATAGTGGCAGGTAATGCAAAGCTTAATCAAGTCTCTTCACCGTTGCAAGCAGAAGCAATGGGATTTCTCCATGTCGTTCCAACATTATGGGTACAAGGTTGGAGAAGAGTTTGGTTTGCGGGAGATAATAAAGAATTGACGAATCTGATCAACATTGGGTTTACAAGCACAGAAATTTACAATATTCTTATTGATATTCGACAATGGATCACAAAATTGCTGCTATGTTCATTAAGTCATGTGAATCACGACCGAAATCAGGCTGCTGATATCTTAGCTAAGAAAGCTTATGAATCTGATGTTGTTTTTTCAATTTTTGATTCACCACCATGTTGGTTGATAAACTATTTGTATTACCTTTCACTGTTTAATAAAATTAGATGTTAAAAAAAACAAAAAAAACTTCTTTGAAAAGAAAAGAAAATCAAAACGGCACCACTTCGCTACGAACGAAATCGTCGGAATTGACGAGAGTATCGTCCGGCCAAGAGTCCCTGAGGAGCTTCAAAAGCATCTGAGTTTTCCTCTTCGCTCTCTCCGTACAATCGCTCTGCACCAGAAGCAGCAACTGCGTCACCAATCCCGCCGCCGCAGCCTCGTCTCTACACCGTTCCTCCGCCGTGCACAGAGCCAGCAACGCTCCCGCCGCATACTCCGTCGCTCTATCCGACACTCTTAAGATCGTCTTCACCAGAAGCGGCACCGTCAATGCGTGCTCTCCGAAAGCCGAGCATCCTTCCGGCAGCCGGCATAGAAGCTCTACCGTCGCTAAACCCCGCTCCGTGTCGCACCTGTCGCTAAACCCGATTACAACCCGGTTAAAAAAAATAATCCCTACCCACCCGAAACTAATCACTCATTAGAGTATGCGCTTTATGTTTCATAGTTCATGTGTGGAAAAATGGATCATATAGCGAAATACAAGCACACAACGTGTAGGTATCATTTTTTTTGAAATTTTCCATTGTTCTGGTTCTGGTTCCAGTTTTAATGATGTGGAAGCAGGAGAGGCTGGAAGCCGTGGCTGAGACAAGCTTCCCATACTTGGTCCAAATCTGAGAGAAGAACCGATGTGCCGCACTCATGCATTTCCCATCCTTCTAAGGCGTGCAATATGCCGGCTACTCTAGTTGCACTCATCGCCTTTCTCGGTAACCAGTTCTGCATTTGTGTTTATTCAATTGGTTAGGACCTCTTAGATCTACAATAACTTAAATGTATTGGATAGTTGTGTAAATTTACCTCACATGAGTGGATATTCACCATAGATTTTGGAATTATCAATGCCGGTGTGGTATGATAGATACAATCTCTACGTAACTGCTTGAAAGGGAACTGTGAGAATGGTATAAACAATGTTCCTTGTGTGGCTTTTTCCTGCTCCTGTCTCGTTGTTCCTTCTCCCACCAACGATACCTTCACCAAAATCCAATAGTTTAATATGCTCTTCGACTATTCTACTTATCTTATTGTTTAATGCAATACTTAATTACCTTGTTTGATGAAAGTGATTGGTATGCAGTTCTTCGGTATGCTTAGAGATTTGATTGATAGATATTACGGTGTTTTCTTAGTAACTCCGACTCAGCACGTCCGACCAGAAAGCTCTGAATGGCCAGGATTGCTATTTGATGACGTATAATGTTTCTTTTGCGAAAGCCAAAGCTCAGAACGTATAGTCTCAAAAAACATAAAGCGGATGCGGACGAAGAAACACCTGAGGGGTCGGAACATCAGGGCTGATACTGATTATGTGGACTAGCTAGCTTCTGTTTGTAGCCGTGGATGTGCCCGTTTTGCTTGCTGGTATGCGTCACAAGATGAGATGGTTGCAGCGGATTTATATCAAAAACTCAGTTTTATTTTAATTTCTACTTCCTTGTTTTTAAACAGAAATATGTAGTGTTAATTTCTTTTATTAATGCTTTGACTTTCTTGAGCAAAAGAAGTTATTATCTGTTACATGAATTTTAGTCAAGTGGTAAACATAGGTCACGACAGGAAACACACAACAATTGGAAGAAACTAATGATGAAACGAAACTATTGTTGATTGCACACTCCCAGCTTCTTTAAATAATTGTCTTCTCAGAAGCAGCATTCTTAGTCCTAATTTGTTTGTCAAAAAGCAATTAGTCCTTTGAAATTTGTTTTCATACAGTTGGCTCGCTTGTACCAAAAGCTTCAAGGTCTTTTGGCACAAAAATAGAAAAAAGATGTATTGCTGGAAAAGTTTAGAAAGCCAATGCTTAATTCCGTTTATATGGAAGAATGGTCCTCTCTCACAAAGAGTTTCCTGAAGGCTCTACCATATTCCCTTACTCCTAGCCAATTAAGTGCTGTCTCAGAAATAATATGGGATCTAAAGCGTCCAGTTCCAATGAATCGGCTTTTGCAGGTAATTTTGTCATTTTTTTTCTTCGTGGTTTTAGTATAGTTCTTTCTTTGTAGACTATTAGCCAATCTTACCAGACTATCAGAATCAGATTTCAAGTGTTGTCACATTTGTTTATTTTTAACAAATAAAAGTTTCGGTTTATCTTTTAGGGTGATATATATTGGATGTGGCAAAACAGTGGTCGCTTTCTTAGCGTGCATGGAGGTCATAGCGTCTGGTTACCAGGTTGGTTAAGAAGGAAGTTTTAAAACGTCTTATTATGTCTAGCACCATGTTGCTGTACAATTAAGCCTAAAAGAGTACTTATGAATAAGATTTGATGAGTTCACGTAAATAAAAGTAACTAAGCTTGGAATTTTGTGAGGATTTTTATAGGAGAATGGATGATGAAGAGAACATCCATGTTCCTCTAAAACTGGAGAAAATGAAGAACAAAGGGTTGCTGCAAATCAGGACAAACGCACCATCTCCTCAAAGCTTCTTTTGAAGGACTTGAGGGCCACCAAACCTACGGTAAAGAAATGACATTGCTCTTCCTTTTTTCTTACTAAAAAACTGGCACATGCGACATTTATGTCTAAAATCTATAGAGAAAGAAGAAGAAAAAGAAAAAAACTCGTTGGTTTTTCTACACAGGAAAAGGAAATGGTTGAACAAGTGGTGAAGAGAAAGGGGGATGAAGAAGTAGAGGAAAATAGCAGAAAGAGTGGAGAAGGCAAGGAAGGGAGAGACTTGGATTGTTCCTCAAAGCCTTGCACATTGGCCAACTAAAAAAACTTTTCATTTTCACCAATTCTTTCTTATATTGTTTCATTCTTTATTCTTCAACTGTGACTAACGAGAGATGGTCTTGCTTAGATTCGACATGTAATTCTGAGCAATTTGTATCAGTCTCACTTTTACATGCATAAATTTGTTTAAATAAAGAGAGAGAACACAAAAGAGGATAAATTTAGAGATCCATCTCTAATTTTTTCAATTGTAACTAACTCAGATGATCTTACTCAGATGTTCTCAAACAACACAGCAAAAGAAAGACAAAAGATTTTTTTTAAAAAAAAATAGTACCACAATATTACTCAAAAGTTTATATTATATGTAACATTAACTAACTCAGATGATCTTACTCAGATGTTCTCAAAACAACGCAGCAAAAGAGAGACTGAAACTAAAAAAGAAAAGAGTACCACAATATTATAAGAGTTCATATTATCTACCACCTTAATGATAAGCTCATCCTGCAAAAAAAAAAAGAATGAAAACATTAGAAATTCTGTTAGGACATATTATTACAACTGCAAAATATATTACAACTCGTGATAGATCCACACCTCCCTTTATCATGGTAGCAGTTCTGTTAGGACATATTATTACAACTGCAAAATATATTAATTTTCTAAATCAATTTTCAATATTTATTGGTTTAGATGGTTTAGAAAAATGTGAAAATTAAATTGATCAAAATGTCATGTTCAAAAATTGTGCAAAATCCAATTTTTTTCTTGTTTCTAACTTTTTAAGAAATTTTAAGGAATTCACATGCTCGTGAGTGATTGACACCTACATTGGTTTTTCTCAGAATTTGGATTATATTAAGTCTGTGCAAATGCTCAAGACCTAAAACAACATCTCTGCTTCACAAAAACATTCTCACCAATGTAAGTATATAATTAATCGAATAGAAAAATATTATCCCACATAAAATCTGAATTCCAAATTTACCTGATGAGACTTATCAGGAGTTCTGACGGAGCGTTTGTTGTCCACAAGATGGCTTCTACAAGATTCTCTAAAGAACCTAAACGAGTTTCATCTTCCAACTCACTGTTTGATGTTTGGTTCCTCCCATATTTCTTGACAAGAGATGTTAAGTTGTGCTTCCATCGTTTTAAGCCGTAATAAAAGCAACTCTCGACATACTCAGAAGAAAAGTACCGGATGATGTTGGGGTGATAATCAACTTTAATGAGGACTGCAATCTCATTTATCATTTCAGTAGATTGAGGACCATATTTTATATAAACCGGACGTTCCTCCAAAAAACCATTAACCCCCTTCAAGTCCTTCCTTTCTTCTATAATATTCTTTGATAAAGACAACTTACCCACCTTTTTCATTTTTCAAACGTTTTTCCAAGTAAAGATATCCCAAACGTGGTTCTAAGGTATCATTTGACTCTGATTCTGACCCAAAATGCTTTTCATATCCTTCGGTTTTAATTGCCACACTTTGTTGATGTTTAGGTTTCGAACTGTCCAACTGTGCTTCTAAGGTGGATTCTGGATTCAAATTGCATGACTGCACAACTGACTCCGCTTTTGAGCCAGCTTCCTTTTTCCGTCTTCTGGTTTTAGCTGCCAACTGCACATTTGAGGCTGGTTTTGGTGAAGGAGGGAAGTTGCTAATCAGAGGTGGGAAGGGTTATGAACTGTCTGACTGCATATTTCCTGAGGGTTCTTGTTTCAAACTGCTTGACTGCGCAGTTTTAGTCCTCCGTAAATACCTCACGAAGTATACCAAAGGCAGCAGCAAACAAGCAAACCAGTATAATCTATATATAAAGTTGAAGACAAAGAGGAAGACAAGACCGGAAAGAGATACACAAGAAAAAAAAGTAGTGTTCAACTGTCTTGCATCGGAGTGGACGCAGTATAAGTGGCTGCAGCAATAGTTGGTACGAAGGCTCAAGCAACTCGGTTACCTCACTTTCAGTTCGGCTAACCAAAAGTGCAGGGATGGATGCGTTAGGATTCAATAACTCTGTAGCAAGGTATTCTATAACATCTTGAAAGCTTTTTCTAGGTGCTTCACTGTTTGCTTTGTCAACATTATTAACCACATGTAGAATCTGCATAAGAACTTGACTTCTCTCTTTTTTCTCTTTGCTAGCGTAAACAGAAACTAAAACTTCAACCAGACCACGCACCATCTTTACTTGAAAATGACATAACGATTCAACATTCACTTTTCCCACCAATGCTCCTAACCTCATAACCCCTCCCACCTGCGCTTGCCAACTGCTCCCATAAGAGCCATGCAAAAGCCGAGGCAAAAGTTGTTCAAACACTAATATTCGCACAGTTGGATGGGGTGAATACACTGGAATTGTAGAAGGGCTCGAGACAATCATGGAGGCATTGTGACCACCCCTAGCCATCAGCACATCAGCATGTTTGACATAAGCAAGGAACAAAAGTGTTTTAGCAAACACATTTAACGCAGTCAGAGCAGCTTTGGCGTGGACCTGGCTTTCATCTGCAAGCACATCGACCAGCGCATCTAATAATATCAAAGGATCTAACTGCTTTGAATTAGATGATTGACTACTCTTGGACCTCAAACTTGCCGAAATCACAGAACCGCCAAGCGAACTACTACTAGTTGATGCATTTGAGGAAGTACAGTCAACATGCAATATAACCGCAAAATGACGGCAACTGCTTTCAACAAAATCTGTGTCACTCAACAATGTCTTGAAAATTGACTTCTCAGCCATTAACTGAATCTTTGTTTTCACTCCTAAGTCAGCGTACAACAGCAAGAAGATAACCCACTTAATAAAATGAATCCTTCTTAAGCAAATTAAGCCAAATGGAACAGGTCTAATAAGGAAAAAGAGTTCATCTAGAGGAGCCGAATTGAATGGCAACAAAACGAGTATTAAAGAATAAATCAAAACCAAACCAAAAACCAAAACCGTCTATATATTACATTCTAATCACATGAGGTATAATAGTGCTTAGTTGTGTATATAGTGCTTATATACACACATTGGTGTATGTCATCATCACAAGTTCAGGTAATTTTGGAGCCAAAACGTTTAAAACAAAGTTTCAAGCTACATGTTGCTGACTGACTTTTAACATAGTACGGATTTGCAACTTTTTTAGCATCATTTTGGACTTCTTTCTCTCTCACCTCTGTACGTATTAGTGGAACACATGCACTTAGGTCCAATGGCAACATAAAAGGAGTTGACCGCTCATATGTCAGAACTAAGCAAAGCCCGTGCTCTGGATTCGGTTTGCATTCAAGTGTAAGTGGCTCTTTCAGAAATGGAGTATGCTGGCGACCACCCAGCTTCCAATGTAAAGCTTTTTTACAACAAGGCTGTGGCACGGGCCTCAAATGGGTACATAATGATAAGGTCACTTCAGACATCACATTTGCCACACTAGGTTCCAGGAGTTCAGGATTTAGATTATCCACCCGGAATTCAAGACTTTGCAACCCCAAGCTCACAAGTTCATCTCTTCCCTTCAAACAGAATACAAGAGGCTTCATGAGACAGGGAAGGTATGGCAATAATAAGCGTGCAGGAAGCATCAAACACAGCTCTAACAAAAGATCTTTCATGTCCTCCCCAGGGTCGACCCTCGAGCAATGTCAGGAGAATATTAAGACAAGGTACGTAGCAGCATGGGGATCAAATCTCTGAGCAGTAGTTCATATTTACATCCAATGAGACATCTGAACACAGTAAGGAGCAATTGCATATGACCAGTAGGATTTTTAACTTCCATAATAACAAGCTCGTGGTGCTGTAATATTATTTCAAAATCAGATTGTGTTTTGGTAACATCCCCAAGGCTGCATCTAAACAGCTTTTGAGATCTATTTCTCTTTATTTACACACAAAAAACTAAAAGCTACGTTATTTACACACAAAAAACTAAAAAAATTAAATACATTTAATTTCTTTTTTTTTTTCTTCTTCCCAAAAAATTATTCAAAAGACTTTATAGATTTATATATAGGTAATTACTAACTAAATTTAATTGATTAATTATTTTATTTTTTTGTTTTCTTTTGAGATCCATTTCTTTAATTTTTTTTTTCATTTTTTTTTATAAAAATATTTGAGAAAGATCATAAATGATAAAAGTCTTGAATGCTTCTCTATTGAACAAGTTTCACTTTGAACAAAACTTTTTTAATAATTACTATTATTAGTTCCAAATTTATTTCTAGTTTTTTTGTATTTTTTGTCAACAAATTTTTGTATTGATTGTTTATGCCAATATAAATATTTTTTTAATAATTTAAATCCGACGTAAACTATATTCTTTACAAAAAAAAATTATCTCCAATTTTTAAAGTAACAGTCAGTTTCTACAGTTTTTATTACCAAACAGACTTTTATCATTTTTTTAAGTAACCGCTACAGCTTTAACAGCTAAAAAATTTTAAAGCCAAAAATCTACCGTCAAAGCCAAAAATCTGCTGATTACGTCGCGAGAGAGAGAAAGATATAGTTTAGTCAAAAATATGCGTAAGTTAGTAATAATCTACTATATGCCTGATTTAAGACCATTCTTCTCTTCAGCTGCTTCATATTATATTTTGCTTTGGTAAAGTGTTACAGAAAGATATATGAAAAAGACATTGCAAACTAAAAAAACGCCAGAGGCAACACCCCTTCTTTGTTATACGCAAGTCTTCAAGAGACTTGGTTTTTTTTTTTTTTTTTTTTTTTTTTGTGAAAGACGACACTTCAGAAAATATATGAATTTTTATCTTTGGTTTATTTAGAAAAAAAAATGCTGAAATTATATATGTTGTTGTGATCGTGGGAATATCCATGAAAATCGTAAATGGGTAGTGTGGTTGAGGAAAATATGGAAGTTCTTTGATCATGTGAAAAGGAAAATGATAATCTTAACGCCAGTTTAAAAAAAATAAAATTGATAATCTAATAAATAGTAAAAGCTGCCAAGAAAATCTTAAAAATTATCAAATCTGAGAAATTTTATTGTTAGTTAAGAAGTAATTTTCGAAACAAAAAGAAAGGTTATATTAGTGAAATTATATCTACATTTCCCCCATTTCATGTTTTTCTTTATTAACTTTCCCGTATAGATTTTTTAAAAAATAAAAAACTGAATAACCTTTTACAAGAAATGTTAAAATGATGGAGGGTGATTTTGAATATACGTTAAATATGCCAATTATTTAATTAAATTTATATCAGTAACGTTTCTTAATTGATACAAAATTTGCATCTTTTATATAATTGATACTAGAATAAATAATAGATTTATTGGGTGTCTAATAACTTTAATTGACGCAAAATTTGTACTTTTTGTGTTGATCTTTTTTCAAGTGATGCAAATTAGTATTGATTAATATCAATTCTTTTTAACTGATATTAATTATTAAACAAGATAACAATAACATCATTTATTGTAATTGATGTTAAATCACACTTTTCAATAAGTAATTCAATTTAGGATCGTTTATTTTATTGACACAAAATAAGTGATGCTAGGATCGCTAACGCTCAGCCACTTTAGCTGTATCATTACGGCCTATACAATGCTCGCAGATGCAGAACACTGAACACATCACCGTCCTCAGAGTCGTTATCCAGCGACTTATTGGGTTAAAAAAAAAGTCGACGCTAAGGTCTATGTTTTTCCGGTCAAAAAAATAGATTCTCCCTCGAGTAAGTATTGTAATGTTATTAACTTATTGAATGATTTAAATTAATGTGTATTAAATAAATTATTTCAAACTGACTAATATTGATAATATGATCAGAACCCACTTCTCAGTTGAGGAGTCCTGCACTGACAAGATCACCAACAACCCGATGGACCATATCTGGTGGAATATTACAAGACATTAGCAACTACCATGAAAAAAGCATTCCTCATATTGAAACTCCTGCAAATGTTACACCATCTTCTGCAAAAGAGAATTTGTTCAAGCTGTTCATCTCGGATGCAGTTCAAGGGAATCAGGTTGGATTCATCAAGGCGTTCTCCTATGTGAAAATGTGCTGTTAGCTTCGGAGTTGGTTGAAAACTTCCATGTGGAGGGAGAGATATCTAGGGGCTGTCTCCAGGTTGATCTGACAAAGGCTTACGATAATGTAAACTGGGAGTTCCTTATCAACATCCTTCTAGCATTGCAGCTCCCATTGGTCTTCATTAACTGGATAAGGGTTTGTATCTCTTCTCCCTCTTATAGCATTGCTCTTAATAGAGAACTGATTGGCTATTTTCAGGACAAGAAGGGAATAAGACAAGGGGATCCTATGTCTTCCCACCTCTTTGTTTTGGTATTGGACATCTTAGCACGATCTTTGGACAAGGGAGCGGTTGATGGCATGTTCCAGCCTCATCCTAAGTGTCTCGCCCCTCTTGTCACCCACATAAACTTTGCAGATGATGTGTTGGTATTTTTCAATGGCTCAGAAGCATCTTTAGAGGGGATCCTAAACATTTTGGAGGAGTTCAAAAATGGGTCAGGTTTGGGGATTAATAGACAGAAGACAGCATTAATGCTGGATGGGGGAAACATTGTTAGAGGGAGTATGTTGGCTGCTCACTTTGGTGTCTCTCAGGGGTCCTTATCGGTCATATATCTAGGGGTCCCTTTAATGGCCCCAAAAATGAAGAGGCAAGACTATCAGCCACTGATAGACAAAATTAACAACAGGTTCACCTCCTGGACAGCTAGGCATCTGTCCTTTGCTGGACGTTTACAGCTACTCCAATCAGTTATTTACTCCACAATCAATTTCTGGGCATCAGTTTTCCTACTACCTAACCAATGTCTTCACAAACTGGAGCAGATGTGTAATGCATTTTTATGGAAAGGAGCTCCAAACTCAGCCCGGGGGGCAAAAATTTCTTGGGAAACTGTATGCACACCAAAAAAGAGTGGAGGCCTAGGTCTGCGAAGACTAATAGCCTGGAATAAGGGGACCATGTGGGTTGAAGTTGATTTGGCTACTATTCTCTGCAGCAGGTTCCATGTGGGTGTCATGGTAAGACATAATCTGATTGGGAACAGGAATTTCTGGGAACTGAATTCGGGGTCTTCCTCAGGTAGCTGGATATGGAAGAAATTGTGCAAGCTTAGACCTCTAGCTCGCCCATTTGTTGTGTGTGAAATTGGCTCGGGAATTACAACCCAATTTTGGCGTGATAACTGGACAGGGCTAGGACCACTTATAGAGATAGCTGGTCCATTGGGTCCCCAATTGGCGGGTTTACCTCATCATGCAGTGGTCAGGGACGCCATTAGGGGCAAGGATTGGTGGCTGTCCACAAGTAGAAGCAGAAATCGGATCATTTCCCTTCTCAGAGATGTTTTACCTTCAGCTGAGAGTTTGATTGATTGTCAGCATGACGATTCCTATCTCTGGAAGCCGGATCATCATGCTCCCTCAAGCAGATTCTCAACATCAAAAACATGGTCAGCTCTCAACCCACAGGGTCTCCTTGTTCCTTGGCACAAGTCAATTTGGTTCAAGAATGCAATCCCCAAGCACTCATTTATTTCTTGGATAGTGGCTTGGAACCGTTTGCATACAAGGGACAAATAAGAAGGTGGGGACTCCCCATTCCTCCCAACTACTTGTTATGTAACGCTCACGATGAAACAAGGAACCACCTGTTTTTTTACTGCGTGTTCAGCTCACAAGTATGGGGTTACTTCACTTCGAAAGCCTTACTCTCGCCTCCTACATGGTTTGCGTAGTGCGTCATTTGGCTTCCTAAAGCTTCTAGGAACAAAAATATCACTCTCATCATCAAGCTCATATACCAAGCGTCGATATACTCTTTGTGGAGGGAACGAAATCTCAGATTGCATTCTGACACTTCACGTCCTCCTCATATGATCTCAGATTTCTTACCTTATCTTATTTTTTAACATATTGCTAAATTTCCTCAGCATATCTAGACCATGGTGATCCTGACTACAAGTGTGAGTATTGTGGTGCTGTTAACCCCTATTTTTACAGATTTTATTAGGTCCTTTTATAACTATTCTTGCGTCTTTTTACCGAGAACAAGATAGTTTTGAGTCTTTTTGTATTTTTATGGGAAAGTGGGCTTGGAGAAGAAAAATAGAGAATCAGAGCTAAAATGGACTTCAAGGAGATCAAACGGGTTTCAAGAGGATCTAATGGGCTTCAACTGGACCAGAAGGAAGCAATACTCGGAGCCGTGAACCACATTCTGATAGTAAAAGGAAGTTTCTGTTATGATTGTTATCTTAGTAGTTATCACTAAGGAGTAGCTAATATTTATGATTGAGTTCGAGAATGGTTTTTAATGATTTCTCTTATGCATGTGTATTGCTTGTTTAAAATTGACTTAGGATTCCGTTGTCTAACTTATCTATCCTTGTTCATATTAGGTTGTTAGAAAAAAGTAAAAACTATGTTAATTTTCCTAGCCAAGTTTTGATTATCATAATCCATAGTGTAATTGTTTTGGTCCATGTGGATTCGATCCTTAAATACTATAGCGGTGTTATCGTACACTTGCGATATTATTTGAGGTAAAACTTACACTCAACAGGTTTTTGGCGCCGTTGCCGGGGACCAATAACGAGTGCCTTTGGATTCGTAGTTAAAATTTTGTCTAGGGTTTATTTTCTCGTTTTATTTTTGAATTTATTTGCTACTAACATCTCTTGTTTCTTTTTTTCAAAAAAAAAACATGGTGACATCCGGAGTCTCATGTTTTTTGCCTTAAAAAGCTTTTGAATCAGGTGCTAAACGCAGAAGATATGTGAATTCAAGGCAGGCCAACCGATCGGTGCAGCTGTTGCACCGATCAGTTCTGAAGACATCGTCAACTGATCGGTTATTAGCCAGCACCGATCGGTTGACGCCATGTAAGTTTTCAAAAATCGGTTTAATCCGGTCAATTCACTCGAATTGGACCGAACTAAACCGGTATGTTTCCCTACACACTCACCCTCCTTCTTCTTCCCGACCCCACTACCGTTTTTTTTATCCCAAAAGTGCAAAAATTTCAAAACGTCATATCTCTTTCGATTTCAAACGGTTTTCTTTTGATTCCCTTACTTGTTGGGTTGGATGTTGAGGAATGATGCTTAGGTTGCTAGAGAATCGATTTGGTAAATAGAATTTGGTAGTTCTGGATTTTTGAGTGAAATTTTGGAATTTTTGAGAAATGGTGTGTGGTGGGTTTCAAATTTTTTTGAACTTGCATAATGACTAGGATGATTGATCTTGAATTATCCATGATTTTAAGGAAGAATGTGATGAGTTTGGTGATTAGTTTCAATTAATTTGGATTTATTTTGAATTTAGGGAATTATTTTGTCTAAATTTAGAAATTTTCATATTAATTGATTTTAATTCACTTAGAGAGTTTTAGGAGTTCCATATTCTATTTTGGGAATTTACAGAAGTTCTTTTTCAGATGGTTTTCTGTTTCTGAAATTTTTCTATAAAATTCCTGAAATTCCGAAGGGATTCATGCTTTTCTTTGCTTTTGCAGATATGGCTCCAAAAACACGAGGGGAGAACTCGCGACAAGCTAGGGCTTCACGCCCAAGGAGTATGGATGCTCATCACAGAGAGTGAGCGATTTTGACGTCGCCTGCAGAGAACGGATGGAGAGCTACACACTCCATCCCATGAGATTCCTTCAGAACGGGATTTTAGAGGAGTTGGACCTTAAGGAGGAGGTCCACAGGATGCTGGTGACAATAGGATTTGGTATATTTCATACCAAATCCTGGGATCTGTACGCGAAGCCAGCACGAGATTTTTTGGCTTCAGTGGAGGTACACTACCCTACATGACTTGAGGTGGCCACACGGGATGGATTAACTTCTTTATTGGAGGACATTATCACAAGCTATCCATCCACCAACTCTACAACATCTTCGGGTTCCCGAGGCGCATGGAGACAAGTGCTGGCATTGTCTCCAACCCTGACGAGTTCCAGCCCACCATCGGTTCAGGCACTTACATCTTTGGGACCTGGAAGCAGACTCAGATTAGAAGCCTTGTGCTAAGAGTGGTTGATAAGTTCATCAGCAGCACCATCTCCAGCAGGCATGCAATTTATGTGAAGACCGAGCCACAGTTCTGGCAACTTGCTACCATCGGACAACAACAAATTAGCAAGAATTGAACGTTTGGGTGGATAGCACCAGAGGATTAGAAGGATGGATAGCGTAGCTGACGTGGATGGTGCTGAGAACATCCATCGACCGATCGGGGCTGGCAACCGACCGATCGGTATGGATGCTATTATAGAACCAATCAGTGCATGTCAACCACCGATCGGTTAAGGACATGTTGAGCAACCGATCGGTTATCATAACTGAGCCTGCTGAGGCTACCTTGGGAGATTAAAATGCTCCTAATCAGTTCTATGCTGGTAGAAACGCCATCCATCCGCCTTTGCCTCAAAGACAAGACTATCGCATCGAACCTTCGATGATTCAGTTGGTGAAGAAATCGATTTTCAATGGTCTTGCCCATGAAAACCCGATGGAGCATGTGCAGAACTTTGAGGATCTGTGTAGCACATCAAGGGCGAATGATGTTTCCCGAGACCATCAATTCTTGACCTTGTTCAAGTTTTGGGAGAAAAAGCTGCGAGATAGATGAGACTTCTAGAGCCGGGTTCCATCACCACTTGGGAGCAGTGTCGTAACCTATTCATCAATCACTTCTACCCAAAGTCCAAGACTACTCAGTTAATGAACAAGACCTTCACGTTCCAATGCGTACGAATCATTTTTCGAGGCGTCAGATCGTTTTAAAGAGTATTTGAAGGATTGCCCACATCATGGGTACACTCCAGAGATTTTGCTGCATATCTTCTATCAAGGAGTCTCAAAGGAGTTCCATATGGCTCTTGACACGGCAAATCAAGGGAAATTCACTACCAACACCATCTGAGAGACTAATCTTCTTATCGAGAATATAGCCATAACCAATAGCAACCATTTTCCCGAAAAAGACAGATCGAAGAGGGTTGTTATCAACAGTGTTGAGACAGGTGATTACCAGGAGCTAGAGGAGAAGGTAGATCTATTGCTGAGGCTTCAGAAAAAGAGTTTGGCGATAAGAATGAGATCAAAGAAGTCCTGAACGGAGATAATCATTATTCTGTAACGACATCCAAGAATGTCGAGAAAAGAGACATGCCAAAGCTTGAGAGGGTGATTGGAGATTCTCATGTAACCTTGGTACCACAGAGATGTGTTGGATACACCATTGAGTATACGGTATGGTGTAAATAGGCATCACGGCCTTTCTCTAAAGCTAAAGCCATCCTCACTCTGGAGTTCAAAGAGAAAGGCCAAGAAGCAATAGATGGCATAATGGGCAAGCTAGGTTGTCAAGCTTAAATGTTTGGAAAGCTTGTTCTAACCCCGCCACAAACCCTTCCACTCACAATCCCTCCAGCTCCAGTGGCCATCAGCAGAAGTCAAACCCCGAATTAGAGCGCACCAAACGTTAGAAAGGACAGCCGTACAGCTCAGACGAGTGAGCATTTTGGTTGCCAACCGATCGGTTCTTGGGTTACACTGATCGGTTGCTGATATGTTAGAAAACCGATCGGTTGCACTTGTGCACCGATCGGTTAGGACTTCATTCCGAACCCCCTATCCCTTTGTACTTTGTTTCATTTTTCATTTTTCTTTTGATATTTTGTTTTCTTTGAAAATTTTCACCTACCCTTCTTCTTTCTTTATACACCGGGACGGTGTAGTTCAAGCCTGAGGGAGGGTACCGATGTACCATTGTATAATTATTTGGTAAAAAATTTCAAAATTTTTAATTGAATCTTTTTCAATAAATTTAGGGGATTATGAGCTTTTTCAAGGGACTTGCTTTGGGACGACCTTCCAACAACCTATTCGGGACCATGTCAGAAGTAGAGTAGAAGTTTGGGACAACCATGAACAGACACAATATTCAGGAAAGTCCCTATCACTTTGAAACTTGAATGATATGAACTTAGCCTTATCTAGTAGAACATCAAATTTGGACTTGATTTATCTCACTTAGGGGCTTGGTAATCATGCTATGGATAAATATTCGGAGTTATGCCTTGTTTTTACCACTCTTTTGACCTCCGAATAGCTAGACTCATCTTTAGTCTAGTACCACACCTTGTAACCTAAACCCCTTTGTTCAAATCCCATGCATTCTTTTGATCATCGCCATATGTGCATTCATGTGCATAAACTACGGAGTATACGGACCGAAATAGCTAACCTTTCACTAGGATTAGGGATGTTAGACGTAAGATTTTGGGATGATTAGTAAAGTCTCTGTACGCTAAGTCTTGTTGACATATTTTTAGGACTTGTTAGAGAATGCTATAAAATGTCGGGAATATCATTTTGATGCTTAAGTTTGTATGACAGAACCGGTTCCACCCTTCCTCTATATATTAAAAAAAACGGAAATTATGAGAAAAAAGGGAAAGTAGAAACCGGAAAAAGTCAAAAGTTTTATTGAAAAGCATCAAGGGAATTTCTTAGTATTTTCTTTGGGATTTCATCGGGTTTTGAGGCAAATAAGGTAGTCTTAGTGAAAGGAAGGCTATGTACACATCAATTGGTCTGTGTCTCACTGTGATTATGCATAATGACTTGCATCCTATATTTTTTAGGATAAAACCATAAACACTTGAGTTACCCTAAACACTTCCTTTACCAAGACCATAACATGTCCGATATCCCCTTTGTGAGAATGCATTTCCTAAACGGCTAAGTTCATTGACTTCGAGAGTTCCTTGCGATCTCGGGATTTTGAGTATGGGATATTGACAAGTTCATGGTTAAGTACATAAAGTAGGTTTTGCTCTGACTAGTTTTGATGCAGTTCGCGGAAGGAAGGCCCGTTGTAAGTATTTCCTAGCTCCTATCCTTCTAACCGTTTCTCCGGGCTCGAGTTTTTATTGTTCTTTACTTGAAGATAAGCAAAAATTCAAGTCTGGGAGAATGTGTTAACCCCTATTTTTACTGATTTTATTAGGTCCTTTTATAACTATTCTTGCGTCTTTTTACGGAGAACAAGATAGTTTTGAGTTTTTTTGTATTTATATGGGAAAATGGGCTTAGAGAAGAAAAAGAGAGAATCAGAGCTAAAATGGACTTCAAGGAGATCAAACGGGCTTCAAGAGGATCTAACGGGCTTCAAATGGACCAGAAGGAAGCAATGCTCGGAGCCGCGAACCGATCGGTGCAATCAGCACCGATCGGTTGGAGAAGCATGAAGAACCGATCGGTTGGAGCAGTTTTGCTTCATCGAGACTTTTAGTCGCACTCGCAAACGGAATATTAACCCGTTACATTCCTTGCTAGTAACCGATCTTTTTAGACGAATGTGCTTGGTCTCCTTTGCTTCATCGAGACTTTTAGTCGCACTTCGCTGTATTAAACCCATTGCTTCTGTTGACAGTTCCGAATTGTCGACAAACTTCCGTATCCGTGTCGTTTTGAAAAACCTTGACAATGTGTTCCTCCAAATTGTCGTGACAAGATTTGAAGACCAATGATGGCTCACCCAACGTTTATTCAAGTGAATAAAATCGTTGCATATTTGGCATAGGATAGTATCCTCGACTGGCCAATACCAACTAGTATGTGAATTCTTCACGCACCACTCGTTTGCACGCGCCGCCATCTTCCGAATATGATCAAGGTGATGCATCCGTAATTTCATCGCACAAACAATAAGGTTGCAATCGATTACTCCGGGATCCCAGATCCAAATTTGATTTCCAGTTCTCGAATCGAAGAGATTCATCTTAGAAACACAAACTCCATTATAATGGAACATAGACGTCTCGATGAAGAAACAACGAACACCGTTCAAAGACGGAAAGAAGCCGACACCATAACACTTGGATTGAGGCCAGAATAGGGTCAGAAATACGCTCTCACGAAAGGAGAGAAAACAAACACAACTTCGAGGAGGAACTTGGTCGCAGCATACACGATCCGAGACACCAATTATCGCAATCACATATCCCACATCGGAGAATGAAATCTGGGTGTTACAGAACGACACCCAAATCCAGATTGGAGATTGATTTGAGATTGACGGTCTCAGATTTAGTAATAACACTGTGAGAAGGCAAAGAACATGGATTTTGAGATCTCGAATTGCCATAAATTATTATCTAGATCTGTACAGAAAGAAACAAAACAAAGAAAACAAAAGAAATAAAGACCGACCGACGCCGGAGAAGCCGACGTCGGCCGGAGAAGATGAAGAATTGAAGAGTCGCCTTGAAGTCGATTGGGAGAGAAACGGTTTTGTGAAGAAGCCAAGAGAGCGCCAGGCTGAGATGCCACAAATTGAGAAAAATTTATCCCATATGTCACCCTTCTAATAATTATTTTTGTTTTGATTTTTGTTTAAATCTGAAAACTAGTTAAATTCCTTGTCTATCCCTATGCATCAAAAAAATTACAAACCAACCCGAATTCTATCCACTCAACCACAATTCTACCCACCCAAACCCAATAACCTATGGATACTCATCCACCTCACAACTCACAAACTTCTCCTTCTCCACTTCATCGATTATCTTTTTTTGTTTTTTTTGTTTTTTTTGATTATTTTCTTCTTCCCTTCTTCAACGAGGCTCTACTAATTCGAGAGATGGGCTCAACGAGCCGAAAGTGGTGATTCTCGGGTCGGGTTGCAATTTCAGAGTTTTTGTATTTTTGAAATTTATGGGTTTTTGTGTTTTTGCAATTTCTGCGTTTTTTATTTTTGCAATTAGTGGGTTTTTGTGTTTTTGCAATTAGGGTTTGTAGAGATGCAATTTCTGGGTATTTGTGATGCAATTTTTTTGTTTGTTTGGTTATGAGTTTCTGGGTTATGCAATCTGATTTTGGTGATGTGTTTCATCCATATGCAATATTGGATCTCAGTTGTACCAGTTGGATCAAATAACTTCATCTCAGTTGTCCCAATTTTCCGAATAACTGGATCTCAGTTGTACTAGTTGGACCGAATAACTTCATCTCAGTTGTACGGAATTGTCATGTGATATAAATTATTATGTTCTAGTTGTCCACATGATTTTGAAGTTTTAATGGTCATTTATGAGGTTTTCATAGTATAATTTGTGTGTTTGGTAGAATTTCAGACAACTGGGACAAGAAGAAAGAGGAGAAAAAAGGGCAAAAGGGCAAGAAGAAACAAAAGATTTAGAGTTTATGGTTTTTGGAAGTCGACCGTTGGAACTTGTTTTAGTATGATTTTGTTCAATTTGGTTAACTGATTATATTGTGTAAGTTATTCGGTACAACTAGATACAATTAGTATAACTATATAAATTACAATTATAGTTAAAATAAATTAAAAACATAATTAATAATTTAATTAGAGACCATACAATGTTGAATCCTTTTGATAATTTGGTTTGTTTTTTATTTGGTTTGTTTTTTATTTTAGGTACTTTGGTGTAAATATGGATTTAGGTACAACTTAATACAACTACGTACAACTGATACTAAGTACAACTTAGTACAACTGATACTAAGTACATCTTGGTACAACTGGTATAACTATACAAATTAAAACAACGATTAAAATCAATTAAAATTAATAAAAAGGGGACACGTGCGCCGACAAAAGGGGACATGTGTGCAGTCAACTTAACATGTGCGCTGTTAATTTTGTACATAGTTGTACCTACATGTCCAGTTGTACGAAGTTGTTAATAGTTGTACTTTCACGATTTTAGGGTGTTTGTAGTTGAACCGTGATATAAATTATTATGTTTTAGTTGTCCACATGATTTTGGAGTTTTAATGGTCATTTATGAGGTTTTCATAGTACAAGTTGTGCAAAATCATATATTTTGTTTCTTTTCCATCATAAGATGGTTAACATTGCTAATGTCTTCCTTATAGTATAAGGTGTGTTTGATGTGAAACAAAAATATGAATAAGGAAAATAATAAATTCATGTTATCCATATTTTAAATTTGTTCCCTTATAGTGACGTGTTTGGTAAGTGAATGCTTTCTTTATATGTTTAATTTAATTTGATTACTATTTTTTTATTAACGTTGTTGCACATAGTTGTACATATGTGTCCAGTTGTACAAAGTTCCTAATAGTTGTCCTTTCACGATTTTATGGTTTTTTTAGTTGTTCCGTGATATAAATTATTATGTTCTAGTTGTCCACATGATTTTGGAGTTTTAAAACATTAAATAAGTTTCATTAAGGATCTTATGGGTTTATTACAAAAATGAGTGGCATCAGACTGCTTAGTGGGACGCCAGATCAATTTTTTGCCAAAAGTGGCATATCAGCCAATGTTCCCAACCCACAATTATAGTTTTTTTTTTCTTAAAATAAAGATATATTAAAAATAAATCAAAAAAATAAAATAAATAGTTAATCAAAATTGTGTAGAGACTGATGGTGGAGAGTCTTTCATTTGAGAGACTCATGAGAGACCTCTCTCTCATCCACATGTCACTCTAGTATTGGTGCAACATTTTATTTATAAATCAAATACTTCATGATTTTAAATATTAATTAAATACTTTATAGGTTATAATTTTTTATTTTTTTATTTTTCTAAAATTTATAAAATAAAATTATCTATATATCAAACTCCATTATGCATATGTTTAAATTATATTAATATTAGTTTTAATTAATATGATTATAAATATTAAAAGATATAATTTTTTGATAACTTGAGAAAATAATGTCTATTTTTTGTCATATGTTCTTACAAAATGTCTAATACAAAATATTGTTTTGTCATATGTTTTTACACGAACTCATTCATTAATTGCGTACCAACGAGCGTATTTCAGAAGAGTATATGGCACTAAAAACGGACATGTCGAAAGCCTTCGATTGAGTTGAATGGCCTTTGTCAGTAAACTACTTGAAGTAATGGGTTTTGACACAAAATGGGTGCAATAGATCATGTCTTGTATCTCCACTGTTACTTATATGGTGCTTCTAAATGGACAACCACACGGTTTCATCAAGCCAGAGAGAGGTATTAGACAAGTAGACCCTCTTTCACCGTTTCTTTTCATCATTTGTTCGGAGGCTTTAATACATATCCTCAATAGATCGGAAGCAAATGGTATACTACACGGCGTCAAGATTTCCACCTCCAGCCCATCGGTAGATCACCTCCTCTTCGCGGACGATAGCTTCCTCCTTTGTAAGGCATCAATAAACGAAGGAGCTGAAATCAAACAATGCCTAAAGCTTTATGGTGATGCCTCAGGCCAGCTCATTAATTTTCAGAAATCATCCATTTACTTCGGATCTAAAGTGCCTTATCATCAGAAACAATACATCAAATCGGTACTCAACATTGCCAAAGAAAGTGGAGATGGCTTCTATCTTGGTCTACCGGAATGCTTCCAAGGGTCCAAACTGAAACTCTTCTCTTTTATCCAAGAAAATTACAAGGTCGTCTTAAAGGATGGTATACTAAATCACTTTCTCAAGGCGGTAAGGAGATCCTTCTAAAATCCATTGGCCTTGCCCTACCGGTATACGGTATGTCCTGTTTTAAGTTACCAAAAGACACTTGTAAGAAGCTCACAAGCGCCATGACAGAATTTTGGTGGAGTTGCGGAGATAAACGGAATAAAATCCCATGGGTAGCTTGGAAGAAACTATGCCGGAAAAAAGATGAAGGAGGTCTTGGCTTTCATGATATTGAGAACTTTAATCAATCTCTACTAGCTAAGCAAGCATGGAAAGTTCACTCCAATCCAGACTCCCTCCTGTCACGCCTACTCAAAGGTCGATATTTCTCCAACAGACCATTCCTTGATGCGCCAACAGGTTCAACACCGTCATATGCTTGGCGCTCGATTCTTCATGGACACGAACTGTTAAGACGAGGTCTGATACAACATATAGGAAATGGCAAAGACACCTTTGTTTGGTCCGAAAATTGGATCATGGAGGATCGACCTAGACCTCCACTTAGCCTTGCTCAAGAGATGAACATTATGCTCAAAGTATCGGATCTCATCAACCCAGACCTGTTAAGCTAGGATGAGACAAAGGTCAGATCTCTTATAGCTCAAATAGATGCAAACACTATCCTACAGATGCGTCTCTCCCCCTCCTTATATGACACCAAGATCTGTGCTTACTCAAAAAATGGAGCTTACAATTCCCAAAGCGGCTACAAACTCATTGATGCCCTCCCGGAAAACAAGATTCACCACCCCCAACGCCTTGCCCCCGATAGAAAAGGCCTTATGGAACCAGCTCTGGAAGATCCAAACATCGCCTAAAATCAGACATTTCATGTGGAGAGCTTTGTCCGGAGCAGTCGCAGTTGGTGAAAATTTTAAAAAACGTGGACTGCAAATAGAGGAAAAATGCCAAGTGTGTCATCTTCACTTAGAAACAACATGCCACGTCCTATTTGAATGTCCAACTGCAAAGCTGGCATGGGAGCTCTCTGTAATTCCCCTACCCTCCACAGGTTTCTCCAAGAACTCAGTTTTCTTGAATATGCACCATCTCTTTCAATGTAGCAAGAAACAGGACATACCTCTACAAACCCGACGTTTGTTCCCTTGGATTCTCTGGCTCTTATGGAAGGCTCAGAACAATTGGGTTTTTGACAAAAAGCAATATGATGCCCATGCTATAATCTCAAAGGCCACTGAGGATTCTAATATGTGGTTCTCAGTCTCTGAAAAAGAAAGACATGTCGATGGTGAAAGATCCTGGGCAGTTCCCACCATCAACACTTGGCTGAAACCTCCGGACCCCTTTATCAAATGTAACATAACGTCATCATGGGTTAATGCTGCTCATCACATAGGTGTGGCTTGGCTTACACGGAACAAGGATGGTCACGCTCTTATGCACGGACGCAACTCACTGCAAAGATCCAATTCTGCCCTGGAAGCCGACCTCTCAAGCATTCTATGGGCTGTCAAAAATCTGAAAATCCTCTGCAATTCAAAAGTCATTTTTGAGACCACTTCAGGGCCTGCAATTGATGCAATCTTACATCCGGTAAAGCACCCTTCTGCCAGACATATTATCGAAAAGATCAGACAACATCTATCCTCCTTTGAAGCATGGAGGTTGGACGTCACTGAGGCCTCAGGTAACCGCATTGTGAAACAAGTAGCGCTAAGTGTCACACGGGACAACATACATCAAGCGTACATAGCAATAGGCGGTCCTTCTTGGTTGAGAACAGACATTGAAGCTGAAGCAATAACCCCCACTTGACTTCCCTCTCGACTCGGATATTCCCTAATAATCTCCATTTTAGTGCCTTTTGGTGACTATGGATTCTTTTAACAGCTTTATCGCTGTTTTCTTTTCACAGATTGTATGACCTTGGACACAAACATTTCGAAATCAATAAACTCTTAAGCGTAAAAAAAAGAAAAGTTGCTCAAACCAAATTAATGTAAAAAATTGGAGGAAAGATGATTGGGAAAAGTGTCATAAAAAGCGTGAACTAGGCCAAAACGCCATTAAAAACACGAATTCGAGTGGACCCAATTAAAGCATCATTTTTGTTGACTTTTCCGTTAAATCATTAACTTTTCGTTGACTACGCCAAATAAGACATGCCATGAAGTCAATTAACGGACCAATTTAACATAGTTAAGTGTTGACTTTCCCGTTAAATCATTAACTTTTCGTTGACTACGCCAAATAAGACATGCCATGAAGTGAACGGACCAATTTAACAGAGTTAAGTCAATATTAACAATTTCTGTCAAAACGACGTCGTTTTGCGTGTTTGTACTGTTTTAAAAAAAACACATCTAAGATTCGAACCATGCACCTCTTGGAAAAACCATTCACCCTTTAACGACTTGAGCCGTAATGTTTTATTGGAAGTTTAACACAAACATATATATATATACACCTATATAATTGATGTCCACTCGAATATATATATATATATATATATAAGGTAAAAAATACATATATATATAAAGTTATATATACATAAGGTTATATATAATGTGTATTTTTAGTTTTAAAATAAAACATCAAGTTTTGGTTGACTTTGGTTTTAATCATGAATTTTAAGTTACCATATGAGGCACGTCGTTAAGTCAACTTAACCCCGTTAATTTGGTTCGTCAGTTGACTTATCGTCGTGCTTTATTTGGTTCGGTCAACTTAAAGTTTATGATTTATATGAAAATCAACCAAAACTTAAGGTTTAATTTGGGCAAGTCGCGAGTTCATGTCTCAAATGGCCGATTTAATCAAGTTCAGGGTTTTTATGACCATTTTCCCAATGATTAATACTGTAACTAATAACTTAATCATCCATCAACCCCCTACCCCTAATCTTTTACACTTTAATCCCCCTCATCTTTTATTTATTTTTTTATTTATTTATTTATGCACTGCAATCAAAAATGATTTAATCCGCCGGATCACATTCAAACTGAAAGATGAATGACGATCATATGACATTAAAGAACAAAATTATATAAATACTTATATACGAGGATAATAAATTCATGTCACAAGATATCTTGTGGATAAAGTATTTTTCAATATAGAAAAGAAGAAGTCATATCAAACATAGATTATGGTTTCATATTATTGAAATCAAAGAAGGTGGGTTGGTGGGTGTTGGTAGATTAACAAAGAAATACTGTATAAGATAAGTCCAAGGGCAAACAAATCTTGCAAGTTATACAAAACCTTAACTATATTTACAACAAACTCCATTACATTATCGATGGTAATTTACTCTTTAAAACTTCTATTTTCTTCCATCCCATTATCTTCTTTTTCAGTTTTAGTCAAACTTTAATGTATGCTAATTTTCATTTTCTATATTTCCCACTGGGTCAACTCTCTAGCAATGACAATAATACATGTGCTGACCAATTATATAATTCGCTGTGTGTAGGAGACTACGACATTTTATAAAGAAAGCATAATTTGAGAAAAAAGTAAGTAACGTCCCCTTCAAAACTAACGTTTCATTAATTTCATACAAAGTGAAGATAAATACATCCAAAAGAAAGAGGTTGTTTTTGACAAAGATGGGAGGTTGGAAATTCCAAAAATGGTAGATAATTCTTTATATATATATATATATATATATATCCAAAAGCATATGATCAGATATTATTACAGATACAGATACGGTCATGATACAGAACTAGTTCTTGGAGGGTCCACCACGCATACATGTCAATTAGATGGAACTTTTTTTTTTTTAAAAGGTTATCCATTTCATCATATCAACGAAACATTTTGTAAAAAGAAGAATAGAAGAAAACGTCTACCCAAAAGGAAATGGGTGTCACGACGCCATTATAAGTCGGACCATTATACGAATATCTGAGAGCAGAGTTGCATAATTGTAAGATGCATCCACTTTCTTGCACTTGACGTCTCAATTAACATCGTTCCATAAGTTATATATAAGTTTTAGTCAGGTAAATATAATTGTATTACAAAAAAAAAGAAGAAATTATTTGGTGGGATCAAATGCGAACATATAGTTGTTGCAAAGACGATGGCATAAACTTGTTAATGGGACTCTCCTTCTATGAAGACTAGTAGGTTAGAGAGTTAACGTGTTTATGTGTGTATCTTCAGTCATTGAGTTACTTGTTGTTACTGAGTGAAAGGGCTAATTGAAGGATGATTTAAAAAATAAAAGGCAAAAAGTGAAGGAAACTAAAAAAGTAAGGGATGAAAAAGAAACAAACAGCTCAGCAAGGATACTTTAGCTGGCAAGTTTTTTTTTTTTTTTGGTCACAAGCTGGCAAGCTTCTAAACTTGCGTTTTTACAGGTTTTTTTGGAGTTTCGAAGGCCGAGATGTCGTCAAACAACCTTCGGATTGACATCTCTCTCTCTCTCTCTGTTGCGTTCTTTTTTTCTCTTTTACTTTTAACCTTAATTTTATAGTACTACTGTATATTGTATATACGAATATCTGAGAGCAGAGTTGCATAATTGTAAGATGCATCCACTTTCTTGCACTTGATGTTAGCGTGGAATATAATTGTATTACATAAAAAAAAAAAAACAGATTATTTGGTGGGATCAAATGCGAACATATACTTGATGCAAAGACGATGGCATAAACTTGTTAATGGGACCCTCCTATGTTTTAACCTTAATTTTATACTATATATATATATTTATCCCAAAAAATAACCTTAAAACACGGTCCTCCCATTAAAAAAGTATACCATGTCTGTCTTCAAGCTTCCGCAAAACGTGTATCAAAAACTAACGAGTGCAATGACGGAGTATTGGTGGAGCAGCGGGAATAACCGAAAAAAAATACCGTGGGTAGCTTGGAAGAAGCTGTGCCAAAGGAAAAAAGAAGGGGGTCTAGGTTTTCATGATATATATTGCTAGGTTCAACCAAGCGTTATTATGCAAACAAGCTTTGCGACTTTGGTCTCAACCACATTCGCTGGTGGCCAGCGATAGTTTTGTGAATCGTAAGATATGTTATTCATTGAGTAGAGGCTCTGATTTATACACGGAGAAAGAGAATAGAGAAGGAATATAGAATATACAGAGAGTTAATGGTTAAGATATGACATATTGACTTTCTATACTTATACGCCCTCTCAAGACGGATCGCCATTCGCGAGTCCGATCTTGATACAGAGTTGCTGAAATCGCGTTCGGGGCAGAGGTTTGGTGAGTGCATCGGCGAGTTGATCAGCTGAAGTGACATGGGAGACGCGCAACTGACCAGCCTGTATGAGGTTATGCCCGAAATGATAATCGAGAGCAAGATGCTTCATTCTTGAGTGAAATACCGGATTGGCCGCAAGATAAATGGCGCCTATGTTGTCACAATATATGGGCGGTGTGGAAGTTGTCTTCTGTCCTAATTCCGCAAGCAGAGACTGAATCCAACAAACTTCAGATGCCGTGAAAGTGATGGACCTATATTCCGCTTATGTTGATGAACGAGCCACCCCAATTTGCTTCTTTGATGACCAAGCAATAGGATTGCGTCCATGGTACACGATGTATGCGCCAGTGGATGTATAATCATCTTTATTTCCTGCCCAGTCTGCGTATGTGTATGCGTGAATCGAGGAAGGGTTCGATCGGTGTAAGAAAATGCCTTGCGTTGCGGTGCCCGATACATAGCGTAAGATGCGTTTGACGGCCTGCCAATGTTCGTTGGTTAGTTGGTGCATGAATTGAGACATCTTATTCACAGCATAAGAGATGTCTGGTCTCGTCAAAGAGAGATATTGAAGGCTGCCTACCACCGCTCAATATTGTGTTGGATTTTCCATTGGTGTGCCGGTGGTGAGTGTCAATGTCGTGTGCGGACACATTGGGGTCTGTACTACTTTAGCATATGTCATCTTGGTGCGGTGGAGTAAATCTGCAATATAACGACGTTGTGTTAGTAAGAGCCCACATGATGAATGATGTGCTTCAATACCAAGAAAATAAGACAAGGTGCCCAAGTCTTTAATAGAGAAACGGTTGGAGAGAGAGGTGATAAATTGTTGAAGATGTGTATTGTTGTTGCCCGTGAGAATTATATCGTCTACATAGACCAACATGTAGAGAAGAACTCCATTGTTGTTGTAGATGAAAAGGCTCGCATCGGCAAGTGAGTTGATAAAGCCCGATTGAAGGAGGTAAGAACGTAGTGCATTGTACCACGCCCTTGGAGCTTGTTTGAGGCCATAGATCGCCTTGTTGAGTTTGCAAACAGCGTGGGGATTGTCTTTGTCGATGAAGCCCGGTGGTTGTGTCATGTACACTTCATCATGGAGAGTTCCTTGAAGAAACGCGTGGTTGACGTCAAACTGTCTTATCGGCCAATTATGAGACACAAAAACACTTAAGACAAGTCGAATGGTTGCTGGCTTCACTACGGGGCTGAACGTTTCATGATAATCAATGACGGGTCGTTGGTGAAAACCTTTGGTAACAAGACGCGCCTTGAACCTGTCAATAGAACCATCGGCATGACGTTTAATAGTAAATACCCACTTACAACCGACGATATTGGTGGCTGATGTAGGAGCAACTAAATCCCAAGAGCGCTCTTTGATTTGATTTGCGAGTTCATCATACATCGCTTTACGCCATCGAGGATCTTTGAGTGTTTGAGCAACAGTCATGGGTTCTATTTCTGTTATAGGCTGAACAGACACGTTGAGATTGAATTTCTTGACCGGTTTCCTTTGGCGAGTGGAGACACAGAGGGGCTGCGGTGGCGGAGCCGTTGGAGCTTCAGCTTCGTGAGCAGTGGTCGTTGTCATAGTTGTACAATTTGTGACTTCTCTTGTCGCATGTGGTGAATGCAATACGTGTGGCGGAATATCTGGCTGAGATTGTGGAGTCGACATCATAGGAGGAGCAGCAGGGACAACAATGGCTGGTGCTGTTTCAGCGGTGGGTGTGGTTGATGGAGCAACATGTTGCAGCGGTGACGACAGTGGCTGGTGAGATTGTCATGTTCCCGGTACGAAAGAGACAATTGGTGTAGCTGCTTGTGATGATTCTGAAACTTCACACTCATGAGCAATATTAGTTTGGATTGTGTCAACCACCGAAAAAGGGAAGACATATTCATGAAAAACAACATGTCTAGATGTATAGATCCTAGATGTAGTTCGATCAAGGCAAAAATAAGCACTTTGTGTTGTTGAGTAACCAAGAAAAACACATGGACTCGATCTAGAATCTAATTTATGAGATGCATATGGACGCAACCAAGGAAAGCATAAACAACCAAAAATACAGAGTTTTTCATAATTAGGAGCACGATTAAAAAGGCATTCAAAAGGAGATTTTTGTGAAAGATTTGGTGTTGGCATTCTATTAATAAGATATACCGCTGTAGCTAATGTGTATGTCCAATATGACTTAGGCATAGAAGCTTGTGACAAGAGGGAAAGTCCGGTCTCGACAATATGTCGATGTCTCCGTTCCGCTATGCCGTTGTGCTCCGGCGTGTGAGGTGGAGTAGTAAAATGAGAGATACCATTAGTAGATAAAAACGAAGCAAGAGCAATAAACTCACCACCATTATCCGTATAAAGAGTGCGTAATTTGGTTTGAAATCGATTTTTAACTAAAGCTTTAAATTTTGTAAAAACATCGTAAACTTGAGATTTTTGTTTTAAAGGATAGAACCATGTGTACTGTGTGAAATGATCTACAAAAATAACATAGTATTTAAAACCGTCGATAGAGAGTAGTGGAGAAGTCCAAACATCGGAAAAACAGTATCAAGAGGAGAAGAGGACGTAAGAGTTGAAGTAGAAAACGGTAACTTATGCATTTTATTGTAGAATAAGCACTACAAGGCTTGGTTGTTAAAACTTTAGAAGACAACGGTAAATTAAACTTAGAAATAGTAGTTTGAAGAATAGATAATGCAGGGTGGCCTAATCTAGAATGCCAATAAGATAAAGACGTCTTAATAGCCGAAGCATATGCTAATGAAGGTGGCTTGCTCGATCGATGTTGTGGCCACTCATAAGTGCCATTCTTAGGTTTGCCCTCCAATCTGAGCGCCCCCGTGATCAGATCGCGGACCTGAAAGAAGGTTGGTGTGAAGGTCACGGCAACACTGTTAGTAGAGCATAATTGAAACACATAGATTAAATTCTTATCGAGAGACGGTACACAAAGAACATCATTGAGAAAGAAAGGGCGAGTAAATGAGGGAAGAGATATTGAACCAGTGTGAGAGATTGGAAGTCCAAAGCCGTCACCCACAATGACATCTTCGCCACCATTGTATGGTGCGTGAAGAGATAAATTAGCGAGATCAGACGTCATGTGATGCGAGGCCCCAGAGTTAAGAAGCCAAGTAGACAAATCTGAAGTAGGAATCAGTGCTACATTAGCTCTCGGATTCAACGTTTGGTGTGGTGAAGATGCTCTCCATGATTGATTCGGTTGAGGCGACGACCACTGTTGGGCAGATCCCGACCCACGAACAATGCGGAAATCAGGGCAATATTTAGCGCTATGCCCTTAGATTCCACACGCTTGGCAGCGTCCTAGGTATGGTCGAGACGGTCTATTGAAGTTATTGGAGTGGTGGTGGCGGTTGTTGTTGGGACGCCAATTGTTCTGATTTTGTTGAGGACGAGGAGTTGCAGCATTTGCAGAGATGGGGACTACATGTGTCAATGCCTCTTTGCACAATATCATTGCTTCCCGATTGAGAAGTCGTTCATGTAACTCAGAGAATGAAATCGGAGTGTCTCTCCCATTAACAACATCGATTTATGGCTTGTAATCTTCACTTAAGCCAGCAAGAACGTCTTCAGTCAAGTCTTCTTGATCGTATGGTCTCCCAAGCAGATCTAATTCATCAGCTTTCCCTTTGATGAGGCGTAGATACTCAGAGATGGATTTTGTACCTTTGACACATGTCTTGATTTGGTATCGCAGCTGTCGGATGTGACCACGGGTTGGATTTCCATATGTCGTGGCCAAGATATTCCAGATATCAGCAGTTGTTTATGGAGACTACTGGTTGAACAGGAAGAGAGATCGCGCCGATTAGGGCACTGTAGAGGAGTCGATCTTGTCTCCGTGATGGTGCGTAGGCTGGGTTCGTGGTGGATTGACCATCGACAGTGATTGTTGGTGAAGGAGCAGCAGTCGTGCCATCAAGGAACCCATGGAGTTCGTGACCTTCGAGGAGAGCGCAGATCTGGCGGCTCCACATCATGTAATTGAGATTTGTAAGTTTGGTAACATTAGCCATGTTTATGGAGATGAGAGTGCTGGAAGGATTAGCAGAATTGAAGATAGTAGTGGTTTCAGCAGAGGTGTCATTTGACATGGTGGTTGGCCGGAAAATTCAACGGCAGAAGAAGTGAAGAAATTGACAGAGGAAGATAAGAGAAGAGAGACAGAAAATTGAGAAAAGAAAAAAAATTGACCGTTAGAGCTCTGATACCATGATAGCTTTGTGAATCGTAAGATATGTTATTCCTTGAGTATAGGCTCTGATTTATACACGGAGAAGGATAATAGAGAAGGAATAGAGAATATACAGAGAGTTAATGGTTAAGATATGACATATTGACTTTCTATACTTATAGCCAGAACACTTAAAAGTCGATACTATCGAAAGGGCTCGATCCTGGATTATGGTAAGGGAACAAGACCTTCATTTGGATGGCAAGGCATACTACATGGGCGTGAATTATTAAAACAAGGTCTATTGAAGTCTATAGGGGATGGAAAGGTGATATGCTCAAATATAATACCCTAAAAGTACTAAGCAGTAGTTGCAGTAAATTAGGGGTCAAACCACAAAGACTCAAGATATCACTCAATAGATTACAAGATTTGAATTAAGCTAAGTCAATCAATTTAACCGAGGGAAATGAACGAAATTAGAAAAGTTGTAATTCAATGGAGGAAAGATATGTTCATGGTATTTCTCAGGAAATCAGAGAATGCGGACAAAACGATAAATCATGATTCAAATTAAGCACGGTTCTTGAACTCAAAACACTAAGCTATAATTAACCAACTTTCGTTGCGAGAATTATCTAAGTCTAAATCCTAAAATTCTAAATTTCTTTGCAAATCCTAAAGATTAAACCAGCTTTAAGTCTAAGTTTGATTTGTTCACAAAATAAATAAACCAAATTTCTTTGCAAATAGTTATTTTGCTCACCCTAGGTTCTGTCAGGTTTCCAATCACACTTTCGTGTCTAATTGATTAACCTAAGATCTAATTTCTAGGTGATCAAGTTAGAATTAGCACTAAGAATAACATATGGTGAAGAACTTAATTGATTATGAATCCTAATAAATCGATCTATCTAACATACATAGAAAACCTTATGAGAACCCTAAACCTAAAAGAAAACTACTCAGACATGGAGATTAAAGAAAGCAACATGACTGAATAATACTTCAATAGATAAAATAAGAATAGAGTAAAACAAGGGTTCGAAATATTCTCTCTGACGAACAAAGTTCAGACTTGTCTCCCTCAATATGCTCTCTCAACAAAAACCAGGATAGAATGATAAGCGTAGCCTCAACAAGTGGCTAAAAAACCTAATTAAATCCTTAAAACACGTTTTGGGGCTTCTTGTAAATATTAAAGACTTCTGGGCCAAGTTGCAATTCCTTCAAAAAGGAAAAAGTCACGATCTTCTCTTTATGCGAAGGGTATCGATCGACACCATAAGTGGTATCGATCGATACCAAGCTTACGTGTCGACACTTCAGACTGCATAATCCTTGCTTGGCTCCAAAATGCTCCAATATCTCCAATTAAACTTCAAACGTACCTAAACCTGTAAAAACTCGAAAAGACTCCAAAATACTAGAAAGACTTGATAAATAACACCTATATCATGGTAAAAAATGGGTAAAAACCATGATATATCAACTCCCCAAGACTTAGCATTTGCTTGCCCTCAAGCAAACAGAAAACCAAACCAGAGAAAGAAGTTTGAAAACAACGGAGACTCACCTGTTCTTGAAACATTGCAATGACCCTTTTTCCTAATGTCTTCTCATCACTTTACCAGTTCCAGATCTAACCACCATGTACTTCTCCGTAGACATTCGCAGCTTTCCCAGACTCCACACATAATCTCACAGCTTCATCCTTCAAAATCATCATCGCCAGTTTCATCGCTGTGTTCAGAGCCAATAACCTTCTAGACTCTTTCCCATGCAATATCATGACAAAAGAACCACCCAAAATTCACACTTTTTCGGTATTTAGTTCCCCTCCCCCAGACTTATTTCATTTCATGCTCTTTTTTTTTTTTTTTTTGCACATACACATCAAGGTTTGATACGCAAGTATTGATGGTGTTTGCCACCGAATCCCCTGTTCTTCCCCTCTCCATGTATCAAAGGCGTAGGCAAATAGTGGTATCTCGGGAAATTTTCCTAACCTCGCTTCCAACCTTTGTGTGATCATTCCTTCTAAGCAGAATAAGGAGATCGCTGGAAATTTTCCTAACCCTCCACTTAGAAGAAAATCCTTTCATATTTTCGTGCTTTAATTCATTAACTTAGATTAAGGGAGAGGTATACCATTACTTTAAAATATATGGGTTCATTTGTCAGATATGAATGAGGAATCAAGCTCTAATGAACACTAACCACATCGATGAAGTGCAAAAAATTTGGCTCAAGTTTTGATGAACTATATTGGAAACATGGGTGTTTTCTAGTCAACTGGTCAGCCTTTGGATTTTTTATTAGTCCGATCTAAAACTGATTCTGTAACAATGGACACTCAGAAGCAAAGTCAAAACAGTAGATTCAAGAACAAGATCATAATCTCCACAAAATTTTGACCCAATAAAACAAATTTGACACAAAAACGACTGACTCTAAGAAAAACAAACACAATGTCAGCAACTACCTCCCCCAGACTTAAACAACACTGTCCCCAGTGATATCTAGTCTAGATTCGGCAAAAAAAAAAATAGAAGAACTAAGTGGATTGGTGAAAATCGAAGAAGTTACCCAAGATGGTGATGAGGGTTGTAAGGGTTACTTACCTGGGCGGCGGGTATCGACCGATACCATTAATGGTATCGATCGATACTCGTGGCAAGTGTCTGCTCCTTTGTCGCGTGGATGGTGTCGATCGACACTGGGTGGGTGTCGATCGATACAGCTCGTCTGAATCTGCTTCACGTGAAGATAAAAGACACAAAACAAAAAATAAAAATAAAGGAAAAACTTATGTACAAACTCACCAGTGGGTTGCCTCCCACCAAGCGCTTGTTTAACGTCACTAACTTGACTTTACTGAGTTCAGGCAATGGGTGCATCAGCCAGAGGCACAATGTGTCCGTCTGGAATCTTGGCTTTCGCCCAATAGTGTTTCACCCTCTATCCATTTACAGTGAATTCCTTGCCTTCAGCATTTATCAGCACAACTGCACCGTGTGGTCGGACTTCCTTGATTGTGAAGGGACCTGACCAACGAGAACACAATTTTCCAGGAAACAATTGCAAACGAGAGTTATACAAAAGTACATGGTCATTGGGTTCAAAGTGGCGAGAGAGGATCTTCTTGTCGTGATACGCCTTAGTCCTCTCCTTGTATAGCTTCGAGTTCTCATAGGCAAGGTGCCTAATCTCATCCAGCTCGTTCAGTTGAACCAATCGCCTCTCTACAGCAGACTTGATGTCAAAATTCATCAGCTTGGTAGCCCATGCTGCCTTGTGTTCGATCTCGACTGGAATGTGACACGCTTTCCCATACAACAAGTGAAACGGTGTAGTCTCAAGTGGTGTCTTGTAAGCGGTCCTGTAAGCCCAAAGTGCATCATCTAGCTTGGCAGACCAATCCTTCCGAGTTGTACCCACTGTCTTCTCCAGAATCTCCTTGATTTTCCTGTTGGAGACTTCAACCTGCCCACTAGTTTGAGGATGATAAGGAGTAGCCACGCGATGATTCACACCATGCTTCTTCAACAGCCTTTCGAAAACCCGGTTGATAAAGTGAGTGCCACCATCACTGATAACAATTCTAGGTACTCCGAATCAAGGGAAGATGATACTCTTGAAAAGCTTAAGCACCACTAAAGAATCATTGGTTGGACTTGCAATCGCTTTCACCCACTTAGACACATAGTCTACAGCAACCATGATGTACCTGTTCCCTCGTGATGAAGGAAAAGGACCCATAAAATCAATGCCCCAGCAATCAAAAACTTCCACCTCAAGGATGAAGTTATGTGGCATCTCATATCGCTTACTGATCTTCCCTTTCCTCTGACAGACATCACACTGCGAGATGAAGGCATGAGCATCCTTAAACATCGTAGGCCACCAAAAGCCTGCCTGAAGAACCTTGGACACCGTCTTGAAAGTAGCAAAGTGTCCAGCATACTCAGACCCATGACAGTGATAGAGAACCTCAGGTACCTCAGATTCTGCAATACATCTCCGGTACATCCCATCAGAACAGTGCTTGTACAGGTAAGGCTCATCCCAGAAGAATCGCCGTATCTCACGCATAAACTTCTTCATGTCATTCTTCTTTAGGTGCTTTGGCTCGTCATCTGCAGCAAGATAATTGGTGATATCAGCATACCAAGGTCGATCAGGAGTAGCCACAGCAGCTAGAAACTCCTCAGCACCAAAGTGATCCATAGGCAATATTGGTCTTGCTGTCGACGGGTATCGATCAATATTAGCTGAGTATCGATCGACACCAGAACCTGCAGCTCGTGAAAACTGCAGATTTTCGGCAGAAACTCTGTGAAACCCAGTCTCGATGAAGTAAATGTTCTCCTCAAGTAGGAAATCATCAATAGGCACGTCTTCATCGATCCTCATCCTCGAGAGATGGTCTGCAACTCCGTTCTCGACGCCCTTTTTGTCTTTAACTTCGATGTCGAAACCTTGGAGCAAAAGGACCCAACGACATAGGCGAGGCTTGAGATCCTTGTTCTGCAGCAAGTACTTGAGAGCAGCATGATCTGTGTGGACAGTCACCTTACTTCCAATCAAATAGGATCAAAATTTCTCAAAAGAGAAAACAACTGCAAGTAACTCCTTCTCTGTGGTGCTGTAGTTCCTCTGAGCATCATCCAACGTTCTGCTGGCATAGTAGATAACATGAAGTTTCTTGTCTTTCCTCTGACCCAGAACTGAACCAACTGCAAAATCGTTCGCGTCGCACATAACCTCAAAAGGTAGATTCCAATCCGGAGGTTGGACAATAGGAGCACTCACCAAGGCGTTTTTAAGCTGCTCAAAAGCTGCAAGACAATCTGGGGTGAAATTGAATGTGACTTCCTTGCATAACAGGGCGGTGAGTGGGCGGGCTAGCTTGGAGAAGTCTTTGATGAATCGTCGATAAAACCCGACATGACCAAGGAAGCTTCGAATGTCCTTCACAGATTTCGGTGGTTGTAGGCTTGTTATTACTTGAATCTTAGCTTTGTCAACCTCGATCCCAGCCTTAGAAACCTTGTGCCCAAGAACGATGCCCTCTTGAACCATAAAGTGACACTTTTCCCAATTTAGGACCAAGTGTTTCTCCTCGCATCTCTATAGCACATTGCACAAGTTATCCCGACAGTTCTTGAATGACGATCCATAAACTGAAAAATCATCCATGAACACCTCCATAAACTCCTTAATCATGTCCGTGAAGATAGACATCATACACCTCTGAAACGTTGATGGAGCGTTACATAATCCAAATGGCATTCTGCTGTAGGTGAATGTGCCATAAAGACATGTAAAGGCCGTCTTCCTCTGATCCTCTAGATGTATAGGAATCTGGAAAAAGCCTGAGTACCCATCGAGGAAACAGTAGTATGGGTGACTCGCTAACTTCTCCAACATATGGTTAATGAATGGCAATGGGAAGTGATCTTTTCTTGTGGCCGCATTTAACTTCCTGTAGTCAATACACATCCGATGACCAGTGATTGTCCTTGTAGGAATCAGCTCATCCCTCTCGTTTTTCACCACAGTGTAACCTCCTTTCTTAGGCACCACGTGAACTAGACTAACCCAAGAACTGTCTGAAATGGCATAGATGATGCCTGCTTCCAAAAGCTTCATGATCTCTTTCCTGACCACGTCTTTCAAATTCGGGTTCAGCCTCCTCTGATGCTCGATCGAAGCCTTCGACTCGTCCTCAAGATGAATCCGATGCATGCACAGGTCTGGTGATATACCTGAAATGTCATCAAGAGAATAGCCAAGAGCTTTGCGATACTTGCGCAGCTTGCTCAGCAGTAAGGCGATCTCTGCGTTGTTCAAAGAAGAATTAACAATCATAGGATATGTGGAATTGGGACCAAGAAATACGTACCTTAGGTTTGCTGGAAGTGGCTTAAGTTCGATCTTAAGAGCTTTCTCCTCACTCCAATCACCAAGCACACCAGCTTTCTTAGGAGTTTCGGTCAACTCCTCTATCGCGCAGGCCTGGTATCGATCGACACTACCATGGGTATCGGTCGATACTGCAGCTGTTGCATCGAGCAACTTGGCATATCCAGTAGTAGCATCACTCAGAAACTCCTCTGAATCAGTGGAACACACCAATGCTCTCTCCAGTGGATCCTCAGGGTGCATTTCCAGAAAGTACTCTTCAGCTATATCGCTGAAGGTATCGACAAAGAACGTCTGCCCATCGATGGTTGGTCTCTTCATCATCTTTTCCATGTTAAACGTCATGACCAAGTCGCCGATGTTGAGAGCTATCTTCCCATTCCTGCAATCGATCAGAGCTCCAGCTGTTGCTAAGAATGGCCTTCCAAAAATAAGTGGATCATTTGGCTTTGCGTCGTACTACATGACAATGAAATCAGTCAGGATTAAGCAGTTCCCGATCTTTATTGGAACATCTTCGAGCAATCCTTCAGGAAGTCGAACTGAGCGATCAGCAAGTATCAGAGAAATCCTGGTGGACGTGAAATCTGTCATTCCCATTCACTTAGCAACCGAGTATGGCATAAGGTTCACACTCGAGCCAAGATCGCAGAGAGAACGTTCGAATCTCTCTGTGAAAATCGTACAGTCCAACACAAAATTCCCTGGATCTGGTAGCTTCTCTGGAATCTTGTTAAGCAAAATCCATTGCACTCATGAGTAATCATCATCACTCCGTCCTCAAGGTTCACATTGCTCGATACCATCCGCTTGACATATCTCCTGAAGGCTGGTGAAGTCTTGATAACATCGACAAAAGAAAGCTCAACAATCAACTTGTCTAGCATTGCCTTGCATCTGGAGTCTTCTACTTCCTTCTTGGTCTTCCTAGGAGGTCAAGGGAAAGGTATCTTGGGCATCTAGACTCTGTCTGTACTCAACTCGGGCTGTTTCTCAACTTCTGGGTTTGTATCTATCGATACAGGGGTGGTATCGATCGATGCTTGTTGCTTCGAAACGTCCTTGGCAGATCCTTGGATGGGTATCGACCGATGCTGGCTTGTATCGATCGATACTGGGGGGATTTTGGGAGCCTCATCGTCGTCATCTTCAGCAAGATCGACGAGATTATTTGTAGTAGAGGTCTTCTTCACTCCTGGACTGGCCTCTTTTCCATTCCTCAAGGTGATAGCATGAACATGTTCCATTGGATTCACTGTTTTCCCTGGAAGAAAACCATCATGTCTCTTCATAACATTCGCGGTCTGAGCGACCTGAGTTTCCAGCCTCTTCTGATGAATGCTAAGAGCTTCAATCTTTCCATTTAGATATGTGTATATATCATCCATCTTCCCATTGAAGTCCACTGTCATCTTCTGCTATCCCTCGAGAATCTGTTCGAGCATAGACTAAACCTTGCTCTCCTGAGTCTTGGGCGGTGGAGATTGATAGGACGAACTCCCGTAGGCACGCGTGTAATCGCTACTCTGCATTGGTTTCTGGGCAAAGGAATTTGCTCCAAAACCTGAGGGCTTGAAATCAGATTTGAATCCTCCTCGCTGAGCATTGTTGGTGAAGCCTCGGTTGTTGTTGTACTGATACCGCTGATTTTGAAAACCAGCACCTCTAATGTAATTAACATCCCCTGCTTCCTTCTCATCAACATTCTCGACCTCATCAGCAAAGTGAACAACCTTATGCTGCTTGCCCATCAACAAATTATGCACCGAATCGAGCTTCGCATGCACCTCAGCAATATGCGATCCATCAATGCTCCCGTTCAGCCTCTTCCGCTCAAAATCGACATTCTTGGTGCTATTGCTAGATGCCAAGTTCTCGATTAGCACATAAGCATCGTCGGGATATCTCGTGTTAAAATTCCCATTGCTCGCAGCATCCAGAGCCATCTGATACCTCCAATCAATTCCTCTGAAGAAAATACCAAGCAACTGAACCTGAGTAAACCCGTGATGCGGGCAATCTCTCTAATATGATCTGAACCTCGCCCAAGCGGCTTTGAAAGCTTTTGTCGCTCCCTGAGAAAATTGGGAGATCTTGTTCCTCAGCTCCTCGGATCTCGCATCATCATAGAAGTTGTTCAGAAACGCGTTCTTCGTCTCTGCCCAAGTAGTCAGCGATCCCGTAGGCAACTGCTTCAGCCAGTAAGCTGCATCCCCACCAAGAGAGTATGGGAAAAGCTTACAGAAAAGGAACTCATTGGGCACTCCATTGTACTTGATGCTAGTGACCAAGTCCTCGAACCTCTCAATGTGATCCATGGGATGCTCATGAGAAAGACCATGAAAAGGGTGCTAACCCACAAGTGTGTAGTATGCAGGCTTCAGCTCAAAGTCATTCTTCTGAAAGGTGGGAATACGAATCGCAGACCGATTGGCATAGAACTGATCGGGTCTGTTGTACTCTCCAAGCATCCTAGCACGATTAACCACAGCGTTCCCATGATTCACTTCGTTGTTGCGCGCAGCCTGCACAGCATTCTCATCGACAACTACTGGAGGGATTATGATGTTTCCCTCTCCATCAAGTCGCTGTCCAGCCTCATTGCGCAAATTACCATCCTGGTCCCTCAAAACTCCAGCCTCGTCGCGAGTCAACACAACTGGATTGTTCATCTCTGCTTGTTTCTTGTGCTTCCTGTTCGTGCGCTCTAAGTCAGCTAGCTCCTTGTTGGACAGATTAGTCAACTGTGTGCTCTTGTTTTTCCTGGTTTCGCGTTTAGGCATACACCTGAAACACAAAATTCAAGAGACGTAAGTGACAAGAATCGAAAAAATAAAACAAACTAAAACGGCGAGTATCGACCGATACTAGGCAGTATCGATCGATACCGTCGGACTTAGTCGAAATTCTCGGCTAAAATCTGATGGTGAAATTAGAGTCCCCGGCAACGGCGCCAAAATTTGATATGCTCAAATATAATACCCTAAAAGTACTAAAGCAGTAGTTGCAGTAAATTAGGGGTCGAACCACAAAGACTCAAGATATCACTCAATAGATTACAAGATTTGAATTAAGCTAAGTCAATCAATTTAACAGAGGGCAATGAACAAAATTAGAAAAGTTGTAATTCAATGGAGGAAAGATAGGTTCAGGGTATTTCTCAGGAAATCAGAGAATGCAGACAAACCGATAAATCAGGATTCAAATTAAGCACGGTTCTTGAACTCAAAACACTAAGCTATAATTAACCAACTTTCGTTGCGAGAATTATCTAAGTCTAAATCCTAAAATTCCAAATTTCTTTGCAAATCCTAAAGATTAAACCAGCTTTAAGTCTAAGTTTGATTTGTTCACAAAATAACTAAACCAAATTTCTTTGCAAATAGTTATTTTGCTCACCCTAGGTTCTGTCAGGTTTCCAATCACACTTTCGTGTCTAATTGATTTACCTAAGATCTAAGTTTTAGGTGATCAAGTTAGAATTAACACTAAAAATAACATATGGTGAAGAACTTAATTGATTATGAATCCTAATAAATCGATCTATCTAACATACAGAGAAAACTTTATGAGAACCCTTTACCTAAAAGAAAACTACTCAGACATGAAGATTAAAGAAAGCAACATGACTGAATAATACTTTAATAGATAAAATAAGAATAGAGTAAAACAAGGGTTCGAAATATTCTCTCTGACGAACAAAGTTCAGACTTGTCTCCCTCAATATGCTCTCTCAACAAAAACCAGAATAGAATAATAAGCGTAGCCTCAACAGGTGGCTAAAAAACCTAATTAAATTCTTAAAACACGTTTTAGGGCTTCTTGTAAATATTAAAGACTTCTGGGCCAAGTTGCAATTCCTTCAAAAAGGAAAAAGTCGCGATCTTCTCTTTATGCGAAGGGTATCGATCGACACCATAAGTGGTATCGATCGATACCAAGCTTACTTGTCGACTGTTCAGACTGCATAATCCTTGCTTGGTTCCAAAATGCTCCAATATCTCCAATTAAGTTTCAAACGTAGTAAAGACTCGAAAAGACTCCAAAATACTAGAAAGATTTGATAAATAAGATATATATTATGGTCAAAAACGGGTAAAAACCATGATATATCAAAAAGACACCTATGTTTGGATAGACAATTGGTTAATGGACTCTAAGCCTCACCCTCCACGAAACCAAAGTCGAGATATTGATGTAATGCTAAAAGTCTCGGATCTTATGATGCCGGTTTCAGGTGCTTGGGATGAAGTTAAGGTTCGGACCCTGTTTGTGGATGATGATGCAGAATTAATACTCAAGACAAGAAAATCCCAATCGCTTAAAGATACGTTCATTTGGGGCTTCTCCAAGTCAGGTGCCTACTCATCTCAAAGTGGATATCAGTTCTTGGACTTGCTTCCGGAAAACATTGAAATGGTCAACAACATGACTTCACCAATGGAAACAGCCTTATGGTCAGCCATATGGAAAGTGCACACCTCTCCTAAGCTCCGACACTTCCTATGGCGCGTGTCTTGGTTGGGCACTAGCTGTGGAGACGAAGCTTCAATCACGTGGTATTCAATTGGATACACAATGCAAGATTTGTTCAATGTAATAATCCGGAACCAAATTAAAACAATTGTACAACAACAAATTAAAATAAACCGAAACTAAATCAAATCCATAAGAATAACAAATCCATATAAATTCATAAGAATTGATATAAACATTGAGCACTAATTATCGACGTCTTCCATATTAGAAAAATGTAGTATGCATCCTTGTAACATCAATGCACGGATTATTTAGCAAAATCTGAGTGCAAGTGCATGTCCTCGTTACTAATCCGAGTGCAAGTGCATGTCCTCGTTACTAATCCGAGTGCAAGTGCATGTCCTATCTTTAATGAAGTGTGTGATAGTTTGTGTTTCAAACGTTGGTAAAGGAAGAATCTTCGAAATCTTTAATCTCATATTGTAACTTATGAAGATTTCGTTACAGAAGCATATTAGAGGAGAAGAAATTAATTGACTTTTTGATTTCATCTTCTCATGTATCTGTGAAGTAGTAGAGGAAGACTCTTGGAGGTGGATGGTTCGAGAATTGTTCTACAAAGAGGAAAAAATGAGACTATCGAAGAGTTCAGTAAGATCAATAAACCCACTTATTTTGCTTTAGTGTTTGTTGCATCCCTTAGACCTACTAATTTGTGATATTTATTGATTTCATGGGTCATAACATTGGTCAAGTTTCAACACTATCATGGATTTTCTGTTTGAAATTTTTTAGTTCATCATGAATTTCAAAGAACATGGTGAGCCATGAAAGATGGTGGTGAATTACTTTTTGAGTTTTATATAATTATATTTAGGTTCACTAAATTCAGAATTGATTTAAACTTTGTTATTATTCATTTTTGGCTTTAAGGTCATTGAATTACCATTTCTTAAACAATTAATTTTTTACTATGGTATGAGAAATTATATTATCTTTTCTCCTGCTATGTTCTTGATCCTTGGTTTCTCATATTTTGGTTATTAGAGAATATATATGAATTCACTCTGACGTGGCTTAGATAGTGGTGTAAGGAGGATAAACTGTATTGATATGAGACAAACTGAATCAGGTTGCTTATGAAGCCATTGGTAATTTAGCATCATTTATAAGTTACGATGCAATGATCCTTTAAAATGAATTTGATACCCACTATAAGAAATCAATTAACAGAAACAAAAACACCACTATAGTACAGAATATAATGTATGGAAATCAGAGAAAAGAGACATTGACGTGAGGCTTATGAAACATCCAAGGAAAAATAGTGGAATATATGACGTTACGTAGGTTAAAAAATAAACTACATGCATTATCCCATATGTAGCTAAGCAGCTATGATAAATCTATATCCCATATGTATGTGAAGTGTTTTTGTAAGTTGTGTCACCAAAGCTCTCTTCTTATCTTTCAGGTTGCTGACTCTTTGGTCGTACTAAGATTACTTCTGATACAAATACTCATGTATCTACTCGCGTAATGAGTAAAGATAATCTTGAAGCTAAATATCAGTTTGTAAAATGGCTGTGAATCCTTATAATTTAGTTTTGGATTTTAGTTATCTGGCTCTGGAATACGCTGCAAGCGGAAAGCTCACAGAGAAGTCTGACTTTTTCTCATTTGGTGTTTGTATTTTGGAGCTAACGCAAACAATGTCTCTCTAGCTATAGCTGACAGCTTAACTTACTATGACTGCCTATAATCTTAACTTCACATAATTTTTACAACTTGAAATTTTGAATGTTGAATAAAGCAAAAGCTAGAACAAGTGCAGCAGCTAGAACCACAACAGTAATGACTGTACCTTTGAGGTAGCCACTTCCACGGGAGAGTCTCCCCGAGATCACTTTGCAGGACTTGTCAGCTTCTTTGTAAAGGGAAGCATTGGCTCCTCCTTCAGTGATGGCATTTTTGTTCTAAAAATATCACAAGTTAGGTCAGAGATGAAATTACGTTACGTACAACTCAGTGGAGGATGAAATTAGTTAGCTTATAAAAGTAAGAGGCATTCATTACCTTTAGCATGAAGATCTTCATAGTTTGACTTAGAGTGAGAGTATCACTCGGTGATGATGATAGTTTGAGGGAATGATCCTTCCATTCGTCTACAAGCTTTTCGAGAAGAGCAACACTAGCTTTTAGATTCTCCTTATAGAGACTGCCCCAACTCTTGCAGCAATCAACGTTTTCGGTCAGAGACCAGATAGCGATTGATGTAGCTTCCTTGGCTAAAACAGGATTTCCTGCAACAACTGTAACACATAAGAACTCTATTTGGAGAAGAGGAGAGGGAAGCAAGGATTCAAGGTTTGGTTTTGTTACTAATACCTTCTTTAGCTAATTTCAAAGACAAAGTGAATATCTTTTGAGTGACATGTTTCATTGCCTTGCTTCCTGGTGATAGTTTGAGGGAATGATCCTTCCATTTCTGTACAAGCTTTTTAAGAAGAGCAACACAAGCTTTTAGATTCTCCTCATAGAGATTGTCCCAGTGCTTGCAGCAATCAACGATTATGGTCAGAGACCAGATAGAAACTGCTGTAGCTTGCTGGGGTAAAACAGCTGCAACAACGGTAACTTATTAGAACTCTATTTGGATAAGAGAGAGAGGGAAGCAGAAAACTCAAAGATTCAAGGATTGGTTTGTTTACTAATACCTCTTTCTCCAGCTAATTTCAAAGAAAAAGTGAATATCTGTTGAATCATTGCCTTGCTTCCTAGTGTACTGTCCTTGCATTGCCCTACAAGCTTTTTAATAAGAGCAGCACTCCCTCTTAGATTCTGCTCGTAGATATTCTCCCAGTGCTTCCAGCAATCAACGATTTCGGTCAGAGACCAGATAGCGATTGTTGTAGCTTCCTTGGCTAAAACAGGATTCTCTGCAACAACGGTAACAGATTACAACTCTATATGGAGAAGAGAGAGAGGGAAACAGAAAAGAGAAAACTCTATTTGGATTCAAGGTTTGGTTTGTTTACTAATACCTCTTTCTCCAGCTAATCTCAAAGAAATAGTGAATATCTGTTTTATTGCCTCGCTTCCTGATGTACTGGCAAGAGCCACTTTCTTCAACAAGGGATAAATTGCCTGAAACCTACTTGTAGCCTGTGTGCATACAGAGACCATGCTTGTGATCAAAATCCACAAATGCATCAAGGTTTTGTTTCTAATCATTCAAATACTATACCTCTTCTCTTGCCGATGTGTTAGGGAATGTAAGCTGCAGCAAGATCTTAAATGAATGAGGCGGAATCAGTCGCTTTCCCTCCCAAACAGGAGCATTTACAAGTATGGTCTCAGCATCTGGTTTTGCCAAAATTCTGATAAGAAAATTGCGAGACAAACAAGATCAGATGATTGTATATATATAAATAGCAAATTAAGGAGATCACAAGAAAAGTTTGGACTCACTTTTCAACCAACTTCAGGATGGCATCCCTTGACTGAGGGTTGCTAGTAGGGACTAGTGGTAGCAAGTTACGCGCCCATGAATACAAGCCTACAGGAAAATGATCTTTGGAGGCCTGTCCACATTTTACAGTCGAACAGCTTTCAGAATACAGATTACAGATAAACACACAAATTTCAACACTCTTAATTGGTCCTAGTTCACATAAGGGATCACAACATGAACCTGAGCTATCAACCAAATTGTAAGCGGAATCCGGGCCCGTCCACGAAAAGCACGATGCGACCACAGATGGGGCAAAACCCTAGTAAAAAGATGAGGTTTGCTACGCACTATCATTGCTAATGTAACAAATATTGACACCTGAATCGTAAAACAAAAAAACAACATATATATAGTGCAAACAGAGGTAAGTGGATACAGACCATTGAATGACAAAGACATAAGTGAAAGCGATAGGATAATTTACCTCAGATTTGCAACGATCACCTAAACAAAGCCGGTGAGGCAAATCATCAGCGAAAACACCTCCTCGTTGTAAAAACATATCACAGAGAATATAGTTAAACGACCACAATATAAAGCCATGGAGTATCTCTGTGTCTGCAACTTGTTGGTCGAGCCAATCAACTGATGTTTGGTAGACAGGTTCAGGAATATAAGATAACGGAACCTGTTTAATTATTTATAAAAAAGATAAGATATATAATCAAATCATCAGCTTCACGACCTAGAATATAATGATTGATTCACAAAAACGTAAAAGAAATAGCTCACATGGAGCATATGGAACAGGTTGGGCAAATCAGACTCCTTGAACATCTCACGCCATGGACATGGTACTTCGGGAAGTGCAATCTCATAGTAATCCATAAATGTCGCTAGCCGAAACACCGCCCCAGACGGATACGGGTCCTATATATATATAAACAAAAAAATGAAATATGATTTGTGGGGTTTATCGAATTTCACATGATATAGATGGCATGCACCTACCGGTTCTCGGACGATGAATTCCGCAAGATCTGAAGGACCGATCTTTGCCGCAGCTTTCGCAAGAGACACTTCCCAATGATCAGGTTTTAATTCTGTTTCCTCCGCCTTCAGATTCGATGATTCATCCTTCACATCACCTGCAGCTTGCTCCTCGAGTGAACCCAAAACGACGTTATGATCGCTGTAAGCCAGGTTTTTATTCGCCGCCGGATCCGCCGATTTTTGCTTCCGACCACGCTTCCGAGAAGCTACTTTCTTCCATCCATGGTCGTCAACGCCATTATACTTCACAGATTCGATCAGATCCATTATCTTTCTTTAGAGTTTCTCAATAATTCTCTCTCCGGCGTGAAAAACAGAAACCAAAATACAAGACGAGAGGGAAGAAAGTTTTTAAATAGAAGATTGTTTTTTAAAATAATTGAAGTACAAAATAGAAACTAGCCTTGACCTTACCAGGTATTTACGAAGAATGTCATCGCCAGCAGGTTTAAAATCGATTCTCATTAAGGGTAATATGGTCCCAAAAATGGCGAAAAAGAGACAAACAAGCAGTTCAGGTCATTTATGAATATTCGGATCTGGAATAAGAGCACGCGGATCTACATTTTGGGTCAATTTGTGTCCAAACATTAATCCGTAAGAATAATCTTATTCGGATCTAACAAAATGTATCCGGTTCTGGCATAATAGCACGCAGATCCTTTATCGACGAATCGGATCGGTTCATGTATGAAACACATTTTTCTTAAAACATTTTTGTTTATGTATAGATTTAGATCTCTAAACACTTGACAATGAATTCCAAAACAGTTGTGATGGTGTTCGTCTTCCAATTTTTCATCACTTTACTCTTTTTTTGTGAGAGTTTCCTTCCGATCATAATCGGACATAGATCTCGGAGCAGTTTCGGCGCCTTTTCGCTGAGGATCTGTCCAAGCGACTTCCTTTCGATCGCGATTGCAACCGTATTTCACCACCACTATGTGTTGGATAAGCTTCAATAGCTTACAGCCCAAAGTAATCTCTAAACAAGTCGGTTAAGAGATAAAAGGAAATCCCATTAAAATAGGAAGTTGTCTATTTTAATAGAAAGGAAAAACTATGTTGTGTTTATTATATAAATACCTTTGCTGAGTTGTGACAAAGGATATCGGAGTGTGTGGAAGTTTAGTTTTGAGTTATTTTCTAAACTTAATAAAGATAGATCCCTTTATTTGGTATCAGAGCTCTAGGTTTGTGGTTTAGTTGAGGAAATCACGAAGATCCTAAGATCTATAACCATGGAACTCATTGAAGGTGGACGAAAGGAAACGGTTCCGTCGTCAATACAATGCCCTATGCTAACTACTACGAATTACACCGTATGGACGATGAGGATGAAAGTTATGCTGCGAATTCATAAGGTATGGGAGACAATCGAACCAGGCTCAACGGACTCCAACAAGAATGATATCGCAACGGGATTAATCTTTCAATCCATTCCGGAGATTTTGATCTTACAAGTTGGTAAGCAAAATTCTCCTAAAGAACTATGGGAAGCTATCAAAACCCGTAATCTTGGTGCCGATCGCGTCAAAGAAGCAAGACTGCAGACGTTAATGTCCGAGTTCGAAAGAATCAGGATGAAAGACACAGACAAAATTGATGACTTTGCGGGAAAGTTATCAGAGATAGCGTCAAAGTCATCTGCTCTTGGTGAAACAATTGAGGAACCGAGATTAGTCAAGAAATTTCTCAATAGTTTGCCAAGACACAAATACATCCACATCATTGCATCCCTTGAGCAAGTCCTCGATTTAAAGACAACTGGGTTTGAAGATATTATTGGAAGACTCAAGGCTTATGAAGAACGCGTTCTCGATGAAGAGAATCATGACGAGACACAAGGAAAACTGCTTTATGCGAACGCAGAACAGAACTCGCGAGGAAGGGGAGGATACAGAGGACGAGGTAGAGGACGGTCTAATTCACAATATCGTTCACGAGATCAAACCAATCAAAATCAAGAGAAGAAGGATCTATCAAAGATAATATGTTATCGCTGCGACAAAACTGGTCACTTCGCTTCAAAGTGTCCGGACAGACTCCAAAAGCTCCAAGAGACAAATATGGCTGAGACAGAAGAAGATGATGAAGAGGAGGCTCTCTATATGCACGAGATTGTGTTTCTGAACGAGGAAAACCTAATACCAAAGAAATACGAGACAGAAAAAAAGGAAGATGGAATTTGGTATTTAGACAACGGAGCAAGTAATCATATGACCGGTATACGATCTTTCTTCTCTGAGCTGAATGAAAACATCAAAGGAAGAGTGAAGTTTGGCGATGGATCTTGTGTTAAGATTGGAGGAAAAGGGTCAATTCTATTTCAAGGGAAAACAGGCGAACAACAACTCTTAACTGATATATACTTTATTCCAGAGTTAAAGAGCAACATACTAAGTCTAGGACAAGCTACCGAGTATGGTTGTGATGTCAGAATGAAGCATGATTACCTAACACTCCATGATCCTAGTGGAAGACTTCTGGTAAAGGTGGTAAGATCTCCAAACAGACTTTACAAGATAAATCTTAAAATTGGGAATCCGGTTTGCTTGCACTCAAGAATCGAAGAAGAGACATGGAGATGGCACGCAAGACTCGGACATATCAACTTCAAGACTATTAAGATGATGTCAGCACTAGAGATGGTTCATGGCTTACCCAAGATAGAATGTGAAAAAGAGATTTGTGAGTCATGTTTGGTAGGAAAACAAACCCGTTTAGCTTTTCCAAAAGCAACACAACACCGATCCTCACGTGTATTGGAGCTCCTTCACGCCGACTTATGTGGACCTATATCACCAGCTACTCTTGCGCAAAATAGATATATCTTTGTTATCATTGATGATTACACAAGATATATGTGGACGTTTTTGCTAAAAGAAAAAAGTGAGACGTTTGGAAGATTCAAAGTGTTTAAAGAGCTTATAGAGAAAGATCTTGGAAAAGCAATCATAACCCTTAGAACTGACAGAGGAGGTGAGTTCACATCAAGGGAATTTCATGAGTTTTGTGAAATAACAGGGATCAAAAGACACCTCACAGCACCTTACACACCGCAACAAAACGGTGTAGTTGAGAGGAGAAACAGAACATTAATGGAAATGTTGAGGAGCATTCTAAAAGCAATGAAAGTTCCGAATTTCTTATGGGGAGAGGCAACACGTCATTCAACGTATCTGATCAACCGAGTTCCCATAAGAGTTTTAAAGAACCAAACACCATACGAATGCTTAAGGAACAAGAAACCAAGTATTGATCACCTTAGGGTGTTTGGCTGTCTCGCTTATGCCAAGATCGAATCCACAAACTTGAAGAAACTTGATGATCGCTCGAGACCTCTAGTACATCTCGGAACAGAGCCGGGATCTAAGGCATATAGGCTCTATAATCCGATAACTCAGAAAATCATTGTGAGTCGAATGTGATTTTCAATGAAAAAGCAAGCTGGAATTGGAAGGGAGCTGGTGAAGACGATAGTCGTAAACCAGGAATGTTTCATATGACTTGGGGAGAAGTGATGAATACAGGACAAGGACCGTACATAGTTGGCGATACTCAGATTGAGCACGAAGTTGAAACACATGAGGATCATAAAGGTGAAGCAGATGCAGGTTCTGAAGAAGAAATTGATCAACCTCAAGAGTTGATACTCCTCAGCCAAGAAGATCTGGTCGTCAAGTAAAACGCCCTAGTTATCTTGAGGATTATGTTCTTCTAGCTGATAGAGAATGCGAGATGCTCCTACTATCACTCAATGATGAACCGATGAGCTATCAAGAAGCAAAGGAATTTGCTGAGTGGACAAACGCGTGTCTAGAGGAGATTAACTCGATCAACAAGAACAGAACCTGGGTGCTTGTTAAAAAACCGGTTGGAGCTAAAATTATTGGTCTTAAGTGGGTATTCAAGATCAAAAGAAACGCAGATGGCTCGATTAATAAATTCAAAGCTAGGCTTGTTGCAAAAGGATATGTACAACAATCAGGGATCGATTTTGATGAAGTATTTGCACATGTGGCTCGGATTGAAACAATTCGGCTGCTCGTGGGCTTAGCGGCTTCTCATGGATGGGAGATTCATCATCTTGATGTAAAGACTGCATTCCTGCACGGAGAGTTAACCGAAGAGGTATATGTGTCTCAACCCGAAGGATTTGAAAGGAAGGGAGAAGAACACAAGGTTTTTAAACTTTCAAAAGCTTTATACGGATTGAGACAAGCTCCACGAGCGTGGAACACAAAACTTGATCAGATTTTGAAAAGCATGAAGTTCAAAAAATGTTCAAGGGAGAGCTCAGTATACCGTAAAGAAGAAGGAGTGAGTCATCTTATTGTTGCCGTGTACGTAGATAACCTCTTCGTGACCGGAAACACGTCACAAGTCATTAAGGATTTCAAAGTTGGAATGTCTTCAAAATTTGAAATGTCAGATCTTGGGAAACTTACTTACTACCTGGGTATGGAAGTTAATCAAAGCAAAGATGGAATCGAGATCAAGCAAGAAGCATACGCACGAAGGATCTTAAAAGAAGCTGGTTTAGACACTTGCAATCCTACTCACATACCAATGGAGTTTGGTTTAGTGTTGTCTAAAGGACCGGAAGAAGAACTCGAAATCGATGCTACAACATATCGTCGTATAATTGGTTGCCTAAGGTATCTCATTCATACTAGGCCTGATCTTGCTTTCGCTGTTGGAGTACTAAGTAGGTACATGCAAAACCCAAGAGAATCACATGGGAATGCTTTGAAGCAAATATTAAGGTATCTACAAGGAACGTTGACTTTTGGGCTAACATTCAAGAAAGGTGGAGCAAAGAAAATTATTGGATATAGTGACAGTAGTCACAATGTGGATCCTGACAATGGAAGGAGCACGACTGGACATGTGTTCTATTTCGGCGAATCACCAATTACATGGTGTTCACAAAAAACAAGAGAGAGTTGCTTTGTCATCATGTGAGGCCGAGTTTATGGCTGCCACAGAAGCTGCAAAACAAGCAATATGGCTACAAGACCTGTTAAGTGAAGTCACAGGATGGAAGCGCGAGAAGACGGTCATTCGTATTGATAATAAATCTGCCATTGAACTCACTAAGAATCCAGTGTTCCATGGACGAAGTAAGCACATCCATAAACGCTATCACTTTATCCGAGAATGCGTTGAAGATAACCAAATCGAAGTTGAGCATGTACCCGGAGAAGAACAATGTGCAGATATACTTACTAAGGCTCTAGCAAGAATCAAGTTCAAGAAGATGAGGAGTTTGATTGGAGTTCAAGATCTCTCAAAGAACAAACTTGAAGCTTAAGGGGGTGAATGTTGGATAAGCTTCAATAGCTTACAGCCCAAAGTAATCTCTAAACAAGTCGGTTAAGAGATAAAAGGAAATCCCATTAAAATAGGAAGTTGTCTATTTTAATAGAAAGGAAAAACTATGTTGTGTTTATTATATAAATACCTTTGCTGAGCTGTGACAAAGGATATCGGAGTGTGTGGAAGTTTAGTTTTGAGTTATTTTCTAAACTTAATAAAGATAGATCCCTTTACTATGGAATGGTTAAATCCGACACAAAATTCAGTCTCAAACTTTGGATCCGGGCACACCAAGTTTCAGATTAGAAGATGGTGCGATCAATTTTCAGACAAATTCTATCACTAACAACCGTCTTTTATTATTTTCGGCGGTTATGGCGCCGACACGTTCCGGTGATACGACAATTAGATAGAACTCTATTGACATGATTGAGTCGGACACTTGTAAGTTTAGGCGAATATGGAAAACTTTATCGGATATTAGACGACACGGTTCAGAATCATCTTCAACGATTTTCCATTTAAATATTCTAGTTACGGTAATGCCAAGAGCATTTTGGAGTCTCAGGAACAAGCTGTTAGCCATTGACAAGTATATAGAGGAGGGACATAACATAATACATATGTTAACCTATAAGCCTACCACTCAGATAGCATGGTTACTCTTCACTCCTCTATCGAAATTGTTTCAATTTCTTATATTTGCGAACAATGTTTGTTTTGAAATATTTACGAGGGCAGAGATCCGATGAATGGGTAGTGGAGTTACAACACAGGCATGTGACGGGTGCTGTTGGGCAGTGCTTGATTGTGTGCCCAATTTGCTGACAATGGGAACATAGAGGAGGGAGCCAAGGACATGATACTTCTACTCGATAATTCTCACCAGAGCCAAATTGGACATTGACAGCTTCTGGAAGAGGTTTAGAAGGATCAATGACAGTGAAAACTTTCCCAACTTCCAAATTAGTCATACTGACAGTAGATTGATGACAAAAGATAGGGTGCCCGAGCATACCAGCAATGTGCTCAAACCCTTCAACAGAGAAGAAGTGCGGTGGAACACCACAAAATTCAAGCCAAACAGGTGCTTCTGTAAGTTCAAGCATTGTTGGAGTTAATCCCGGTTCCCATTCAGCCACAAACATAGCTTGGCCTTCAATGTGACAAATTCCTTGACTGAGGACACGTTTGCGTGTAGCATGACAGGGAATCCGAATAAGCACAGAGCGAGGGCCTAATTTTGAGACAGTGATATCACGGGAAGAAGCACTATTAAGCATTTCTTTGAAGTTAACTTTGATAAAATCACATAAAGCTGATCATGAGGAAAAACTGGTCTTGGAAATAAAGTTCTACTTCACTCAGTGACTGTCTTTGACTCTTATTGATAGTCATTGCAAAAGCCAAAGCGGAAACTGTCTGCGACGCATTTTGAAGGATATTTTGGTGTCAGTTGGTGATATGAAAACCTTGTGAATCAAAACTGTCTTTAGTCCTATCTCATGTGATCATTATTGCATATAACACAGTGGGGATGTAAGCAACGGAGCAAGTTGCGTACATCCCCACTAAAACCTTGGGAAGTGCTCGATTTCGTTTTTAGCTTTCCAAGTTGGTCATTTGTGACTTACATGTTTTAACTTGAGGGGAGGGTGTTGAGATATGGACTAGGTTATAATGTATGGGCCCGATACAAAACCCTATATATATGTATGTATATTGTGAAGGTTAATAATATAATGTTATCCGCTAAGCTATTCTGACATGCGTAGATGGCTCTAAACACAAGCCTGCCATCTTTGTGGAGTAAGAGACAAATCCTGTGATCATCTATTTTTCGCTTGTCGGGAACACATACACTGTTTGGTCCGAGCTTTGTCAAGGTCTCTTGCATCGGACAGGACAGATCGTCACCAGCGAATCTCTCACACTTCTTGCTCGGTAATTGACCTGTTGCTCATCAAAATGATCTTTCAAGCTGTAATATACAACTTTTGGAGAGAACGTAACACTACACGCCACCATAAAGGGCACAACCCGTGCAGTCACCTCATTACTATCATCGAGAAAACCATTCGAGATCGTATCACCAGTCTTCACTATCAAGGCACCAGCAAATATGCACAGCTTCAGAATGCTGGCTTCAGAACGCTGGCTTCACCTCAACGGAGTCAACTGACGTGATAGTTTGTAATGCTCTGTTTTGTGCTCATCTCCTAGCTATTATGCTCTGTTTTTCAGCTTATTGTACTTTTCCAGCTTTTCTTATCAAATGTATATATTTTTCCGTTGATTAATTAATTTAACATTTCAACAAAAAAGGCATGTGCTACTATTTTGATCAAGTAGTTTCAGAAGAATTCACTGTGTTGGTATAAGAGTAATTTTGTTTTGTTTTTAAATTACAGCACAACACAGACATATTCATTCTTCATGCTCGTGACAGTGCCTAGAATTAGAGAGTTGTGATCACCTCACTAGAGGAAACTCCTAACTAATAGAGATAAGGATGGACAACACTACATGTGACACTCAACAGATGCCATGTGATACAACTCAAAGATTATCTCCTGTAACCTTATCCAACTGATCTTCAAGACGCGTTCAAGCCTGATTCTAGTATTGGGTGCGCCACTACCATATCAGGTGTATAACCAGCAGGCCCGTCTTAGAGGGGTGGCGAGAGGGGCACAGGCCCTAGGCCCACTTTTTTTTTTTTTTCCTCTATATTTTTTTTAAAAAAGCCCAAAAAAAAAAAAAAAAAAAAATTTATATACGAAAAAAGGCCACACAATTTGAAAAAAAAAAAAAAATTTGTTAAAAGACCCAAATTTTTTTATTTTCGCCCTAGGCTTTTTAAAACTTTGAGACGGGCCTGATAACCAGCAGCACCTCTCACCAATCTAGGTTTCTTTGATGATCTCTCTTCTCCTCCGCTCTCATCTGGAGACCCGATGTTACACCCCGAGTCTGGTGTCAAAGGCTCCGGGTAAGATGAAAGAGACTCGTCAACTGAGAGGCTCTTGTCTGGTCCACATTCCTTGCCAGACTTGTCTTGAAGGAGAGACTCGTATGTTGGGGCAGGGGTTGCAGGATCTGATTCACCCGTTACTGGGGCTGAGGGTTCGCCAACTACTCCACTGAGTCGTTGTTGCTCTTCAATTATCTTCTTCACGTACTTCCCTTGTGCTTCTATCCGTAGTTGCAGCTGTTTTTGCACCTAAAAAACATATCAAAAAATGTCAGATGTAACGCAAATTAAATGCTAATAGTGCCCCACTAAAATTCTGACTAATTATTTCATTTTTTCTTTTCTTTTTTAAGTAAGTATAGTGAAGCATACTTCTAGTTGCTCGTGCAATCGTTTCTGAACTTCCATCTGCAACTTGAGGGCTTCAGTTATCTGCATTCCACTGTAATCGAAAAGTTACTAATCACTTAATCTGAAGCACCAGGTAATAGCATCACAAATCAACTCAAAGAATGAAATTTCACGTACGACGAGCCATCCAACCCAGAGAGCATATCTCCAGATGGATGGGGTAAGGTATTAGTACATCTAACACATAATTAAAATGTGATAATTTGTCTTCTACTTCCAGCTATCAAGGAGACGAAAAGCTATGTGATCCTCTTGAAAGAGAGGGGTGCCTTTGGGAACGCGGACACATGTGGAAATTGAAAATACTAGTTTCAGGTAAATAGGAAACTAGGAGAATGAGAAAAAGTGAAGGAAATCAATGGCCACCCTACCTTCAGAAGACGAATCTGGAAGATACTTTGCAAGTCGATATTTCTGACTCAAAAACACAATTGCAAAAATCAGCGAAGAAAAGGTAGAAAGAAACTGGGGATGCATACCATACACGGATAAGAGAAAGAGAGAATAGACAAGGCCACACAATGTAATCTTTTGAGAATACCTGTAAGTGACTCTTGACATGATATACAGTTAATCCTTGTACACCTATCACTCTAAGAACTCCTTTGGGTGTAGCTCCTTTGGAAATCAAAGGAAGAAAAATATTTAGAAACCCGAAGCAAACAGATAGGCTTTTCCTCTCATGACTAGTAAACATGTTTGCATACAAGGATATTCTAAACAGCAATTTGATCATATTGTGGTGCATATTAACATGAGTTACTGATATACCATAGAGGCATGTCAGAAAGAAAGAAAAAGGAAACTCACTATCAGGGCCACCAAGTTGAGCTATGGCATCAACGAAGCGTTCATGTAGCTCATGCGTCCAACGCAAACGTTGTTTGGATGCATGACTAGAATTGGTGCCTCCGTTGTCTGCTTCCATCAGGGCTAAGTTTTAAACGTTAAAGGGAACGTAATGAGTTGTTGCAAAGCTAGAAAAGAAATGAAAACATAGATCGTCAGAAATATGAGGCAGTCATTAATCGCAGTAATGGCTAGAGAGGGAGAGAGATAGAAATGGAAAGAAGGATTTCTCCTAGACCGTCATACGAAGATGATGTGTGACGTTTTTGACGTTTTCCAATTCGCGTTTTTTTGTACATAATCGGGTCTTTTTCAATTGTTTTAGTCTTTTAGGAGTCATTTCAGGTGAAAAGGCATTTCGGGACGGAGTCCGGAGGCCTAGAACGGAAAAACGGCAAAACCGAGCAAAAAAGGATGGGATCGATCGATCCAGATGAAGGGATCGATCGATCCAGATGAAGGGATCGATCGATCCAGCAAATCGGACATTTAGTGGATCGATCGCTGTTTGACGCGGATCGATCGATCCGAAGAAAAAGATGGGATCGATCGATCCACACACATGGATCGATCGATCCAGCCTCTGATAATAGTGTAAAAACGTGTTTTGAACTATTTCACCTAATTTTCTCTCTATCTTTGACGAAAAACTCTGAAAAATAAGGGGTCTAAGCCCAATTGTAACATACACTCTGTATTTTGTACTCTTCTCTTTGATCTTGGTGATTTGTAAGCTTGGAAAGCAAACCTTTGATCCTACATATTAGAGAAGTTTTCTTAATCTCTTCTATTTCTGTTTTGTTAATCATGTGTTCTTCATCATTTCTTTGTATTTGTTCTGCAATTATGAGTGAGTAGTTTCTTAGTTAAGCCAAAGGGTGTTAAGGGATTTCATGATTTAACGGTTTAGGATAGATTAAACGGGGATTTATTCGGTGGATTCTTCGTCTAGGGTGTTCTTATTGCTTGAATTAAACTGATCACTTGGTTCTAGATCTTAGGTTATCTAGCGCACGGGAGTGTTTGTCTAGATGTCGGAATTATCCTAGATGAGCAAAACGTCCTTATCCAACGGGAGTTGATGTTAAGGCGTTCTTGTGAACCTATCAAATCGAACTAGAAAAGCATGCTTAGAACATTTGAATTCAACGGGAGTTAGTCTTCATAGTTCTAAAGCATAGGGATTAATACTCCGGGAGGAGGTTAATCTATTATTAGGTTTGAGTTCTAGACGTTTCTTAATGCTAACCCCCGTTTAAGATGCATTAACCGTTATTCGTGATTTCCCGCAACGTCACCCGAGGCTTAACGTTTTCTCTATTTGAATTTGCACCGTTTTAGTTATCGTTCTTAGTTTCGAAACTGTAAAACCAAAAAAATCTGTCATTCGTCTTAGCTTTAATTTCATCCTGCATTCTCATAGTCGTAACATTGATCTCTGTGGATTCGATCCTAAAATGCTACAATCGACAACCGTTATGATTGCGGTATAGTGTGCATTTTAGTTATTAATTGACTTGGTGAAACCACACTGAAAATCAATTTGGCGCCGATGCCGGGGACCAATCGTTGCCTATGAGTCTTGGACGAAAGTTCAGACTAAGAATTTATTTTTGTCGTTACTAACTCGTTTTATTGTTGCTCTTTTCCGTGCATCTCAGGTACATGACCAGAAGCCAAGGCTCTGAAAATCTGCTTGAGTTGAACAACGAAGATTTGGCAAGAGTGGAACGAGAAAACAACAGAGCTATATTGCAAAGGAGAGAAATGGCGAACTTACCGGACAATCAAAATCTGCCTGTTGATGGAGACGAACATCACGAGTATGGCGAGGAAGGGAACCTCTTGAACCCTCCTCCTCTTGCTCATGATGGTGATGGCAATCTAAACGTCAATGCAAACCAAGCAGCAGCTGCTGCTGATGTCCATAGACGAGCTGAAGCTCGGAGGCAAGCTGCTGCTGCTCAACACCAGCTGAATCAAAGACAGCATCCACGCAGACCGATCGGGGGTATTGACACTCCTCACCAATTTTACCAGGACAAAACCGCTATTCGTCTGCCGCCTATTTAGAGGCAGAACTTCGAGATCAAACCTCAGATCATTGCTCTCGTCGAGAGACATCTGTTCTATGGGAAAGCTTCGGAGAATCCCATGGATCACGTTGAAATGTTCGAAGAGATTTGCATCACTACAAGCTCAAATGGAGTCCCTGCGGACTATTTGAAATGCAAGCTCTTCTCTTTCTCTTTAGCTGATCGAGCAGCTAGATGGCTCAAATCTCTAGAGTCGGGTTCTTTGACTTCTTGGGACGCAATAAGGTCGGCTTTCTTGGATCAGTTCTACACCAAATCCAAGACCGCTTCCCTCAGAATCAAGATCACCCAATTTCAGCAAAACAGCGGTGAACCTTTCAATGAAGCGTGGGAACGTTTTAGAGAATACCTAAGGGAATGCCCTCATCATGGTTATTCCGACGAGCAAGTGCTGAACATCTTCTACGATGGAGTAGATTGGGACTCCAAAAATTGTCTAAATGCAGCCAGCAATGGCAACTTCATGACAAAGACCAAGGACGAAGCTTATGAGCTTATTGAAAATCTTTCTGCGAGTTCAAGCCATCGAAATCTCGAGTATGACACAACGAGACGCATGAGTGGTGCTGAAACGCAAAGGATGGATGAGCTTTTCGCAAAGGTTAATGGCATTGCAGCACTACTTAAAGGAAATCAAAAAGCTGTCAACTCTTGTGAAGACACTAGAGAGGAAGGACTCTACAAAGAGAGTGCTGAGCAAGAACAAGAGTACGAAGATGAGGTGAACTACATACAAAATCAGGGGTTCTTCAACAAAGGTTTCAACCAGAACTACAAAAATCATCCTAACTTCTCATACAGAAGCACCAACGTTGAAAACCCACAGGATCAAGTTTACCCGCAACAAGGTGGTTTTCAGCCCAAACAACCCGTTCCAAATCAGGGCGTGAGCATATTCGCTAAAGGTTTCCAAGGACAGCAAGGGATGCAAAGTCAAGAACGGAAGCCATATGCACAAGGCGGTTTCCAGCAAAAACAGTTTGTACAAAACCAAGGCGGTTATCAGCCGAGACAGCAGTTCGGGCAAGACCGAGAACAAAATAATTTCCAAAACCAAGGCGGTTTTCAGCAAAAACAGCAATTCAACAATCCTCAACCCAACCAAGATTCTAAGCTAGAGGCGATGATGCAACAATTGATGGTCAATCAACAAAATACGGCTAATGAGATTAACGTCAAGGTGGATGGAATGTATCAGGATCTCAACAGCAAATTCGAGGTCATTCAAACTCATGTGAAGAAACTTGACACTCAAGTGGCTCAAACGGCGGAAGCGATCAAGAGACCTAGTGGAGTTCTTCCGGGAAAAGGGGAACAAAACCCGAAGAATGAGTTCGTTCAAGCAATCATTGAGGAGTGGGAAAGAGATTGAAACCGCGGTTGAGTCCAAGGGAAAAGAGAAGATTCCCGAGATCGTAGATGTGAGAGACGATGACGTAGTTGATGAGGCAAGCTCCTCGTCCAAACCACAGGAACTCGAGGAGGCACCTGTAACTTCACCAACACGTGTTTATTTACCTAAGGTTCCTTACCCTAGGCGCCCGAAGAAGACACAAAGAGATCTTGAGCAAGCAAAGCGTAAGACGCTAGTGAACGAGCTTTCGGTGAGGCTTCCTTTTATCGATGTGGTCCAGATGGCTCCTACCTTGAAGAAGTATATGAAGGACGTGGTCACCAACAAGATTACAAGTGACGAAGGCGTGATGATGATCACTAAAGAGTGCAGTGCCGTGTTGCAAGGAAGGATGCCCGAAAAACTTGAGGATCCGGGGAGATTCGTACTATCTGTGCAAATTGGGCCTCTGACCTTTGAGCATTCTCTCTGCGATTTGGGTGCCAGCGTTAACCTCATGCCCTATTCCGTAGCCAAGCGCCTTGGTCTCACGTCATTCAAGCCAACCAGGGTGTCATTGATATTTGCTGATCGATCTGTGAAGATTCCACTCGGTATTCTGGAGGACTTGCATGTAAAGATTGGAGATGGCTATATACCAGCGGACTTTGTGGTTCTGGAGCTAGAAACAGAGCCAAAGGATCCCCTCATCTTGGGACGCCCTTTCTTGGCTACAGCTGGAGCCATTATCGATGTGTAAAAGGGCAAGATCGATCTTCATTTAGGAGATCTAATAATGAAGTTCGAAGTGGATAGGATGCTGAAAAAGCCAATCATCGATGGACAGACGTTTTGGATTGACTGCGTTACCGAAGCCACCGAAGGGGTAGCAGATGAGATGCTGGTGAATGATCCTCTCGAGATCGCTTTGACACAGTCCGAGGGAGAATTTGGGTACTTGAGCGAGGACACAGCGGGTTATGCAAAGATGCTGGATTCCAGCAAGATGATGGAGAAGATGGTAGCATTTGTCGCACTTGACGAAAATGAGGAGCAATCGCCAATTGCTGAGTCTCCCATACCTATTGACAACCCATGGAGCAAACTCAAAGCTCCAAAACTCGAGCTCAAACCGCTTCCCACTAGGCTAAGGTACGCGTTTATTGGTCCTAACTACATGTACCCTGTCATCATCAACGCTGAACTGAACAACGTAGAGACTGCTTTACTCTTGTGTGAATTGAGGAAATATCGTAGAGCACTAGGCTATTCACTATATGACATTACGGGAATCTCACCAGACCTTTGTATGCATAGGATACATCTAGAAGATGAATCGATGACTTCTGTAGAACATCAGAGACGGTTAAACCCAAATCTGAAAGATGTTGTGAAGAAAGAGATAATGAAACTTCTAGAGGCTGGTATCATATATGCTATATCTGATAGTACATGGGTGAGACCGGTACATGTAGTGCCTAAGAAAAGCGGTTTGACAATAGTTGAAAACGATAGGAATGAGTTAATCCCGACTAGAACTGTCACTGGTCATAGAATGTGCATCGATTATAGGAAATTGAATGCTGCAACTCGAAAAGATCATTTTCCTCTACCCTTTATTGATCAAATGCTTGAGAGATTGGCTAACCACCCTTACTACTGTTTTCTAGATGGTTATTTTGGTTTCTTTCAGATTCCAATTCATCCCGATGACCAGGAGAAGACCACATTCACATGTCCTTATGGCACTTATGCTTATCGCAGAATGCCATTTGGTTTGTGTAATGCGCCAGCCACGTTTCAACACTGCATGATGTCAATCTTCACCGACATGATTGAAGACATAATGGAGGTTTTTATGGACGATTTCTCAGTCTACGGACCCTCCTTTGCTGAATGTCTTTCTAATTTGTGCAGGGTACTAAAGAGATGCGAGGAGAAACATCTGGTTCTAAACTGGGAGAAGTGCCACTTCATGGTAAAGGATGGGATCGTTTTGGGCCACAAAATTTCGGAGAAGGGGATCGAGGTTGACAAGGCCAAAATAGAGGTGATGACGAGTTTACAACCACCAACTTCTGTCAAAGGCATTAGGAGTTTCCTTGGACACGCTGGTTTCTATAGGCGGTTCATCAAGGACTTCTCGAAGATTGCTAGACCGTTGACACAGCTGCTGTGCAAGGATGTGAAGTTCGATTTCAACGATGAGTGTTTGGCGGCCTTTCACATGATTAAAGGAGCACTTGTTAGCGCACCTATTGTACAACCGCCAGACTGGGAGTTGCCTTTCGAGGTGATGTGTGACGCCAGCGACTACGCAGTGGGCGCTGTTTTGGGACAGCGAAAAGACAAAAGGGTGCACGTTATCTATTATGCCAGCAGATCTCTTGATGACGCCCAATGCAAATACGGTACAACGGAGAAGGAGCTTCTCGCGGTCGTGTACGCATTTGATAAATTCAGGACGTATATGGTGGGCTCTAAAGTCTTAGTTTATACTGACCATGCTGCATTGAGGTATCTACTTAGCAAGAAGGATTCAAAGCCGAGGTTGTTGCGATGGATGATGTTGTTGCAAGAATTTGATCTCGAGATTAAAGACAGAAAGGGGATCGAGAATGGAGTTGCCGATCATTTATCAAGAATGCGCATAGACGAGGAGGTTCCCATCAATGACTACCTCCCCGAGGAGAATGTATATGCGGTCGAGGTTTTGCGGGATGGTTCATTGTTCGTTCGGGCCGGTAAAATTCCCGAAATCCCATGGTTTGGCGATATTGCCAATTTTCTTGCTGCAGAACTGGAGCCGGACGGTTTTGCGGGATACAAAAAGAAGAAATTTCTGCGGGACATCCGATATTACTTCTGGGATGAACCGTACCTATACAGGCATTGTTCCGATGGTCTCTATAGACGTTGTGTCTCGGAGGAAGAAATCCCGGGAATCCTATTTCATTGCCACGGGTCGAACTATGCGGGACATTTTGCTACCTTCAAGACCGTATCTAAGGTGTTGCAAGCCGGTTTCTGGTGGCCGGCCATGTTCTGTGATGCTCACGCTTTTGTTTCCAAGTGTGACGCCTGTCAATGTCAAGGAAACATCAGCAAAAGAAACGAAATGCCTCAAAATTTTATTCTCGAAGTTGAGGTGTTTGACTGTTGGGGAATCGACTTCATGGGTCCTTTTCCATCTTCTTTCGGGAATAAGTACATCCTTGTTGCTGTGGACTACGTGTCCAAGTGGATCGAAGCAATGGCGAGCCCGACTAACGACTCCAAGGTGGTCCT
>PKMM01053132.1:144050-217922 GCA_002933915.1 Eutrema heterophyllum
GGATGCCGTTTTCGTTAGCAACGTCGTAAGCAATGTTATCGCAAAGAGCATGAAGTATGCTATGTGCTCCGCAAATGGATGTATCACAGCTGCAAATAAAGAATCATAATATATAATATTAAACTTTTACCCAAAAAAATTATATATATATATATATATATATTAATAGCTACTAATCATGACGTTTGAAAGTGTAGTTTACGTATGTTAAATATAAAACAAAACAAAACCAAAATCTGGGTAAGAAATAAGAGTTACAAGAGATGGGCTCAGTGACGATAGAGGAATGGTGGTGGGAATGGTAGCGGGAGTAAAGAAAGTGGTGGTGAAGAGCTTTGTGGAGCCAGTAATAGAGGAACTCCACCGGACCGGCGTGAAGCAGAGCCGCCATCAACACTCCGTCTGTCCTCCACAAGGGAAGTTGCTTGGCCTGCGGCAACAGCGAGATCCCTATATAGAACAGCACTCCGTTGAACAGTATTTGGTCATCCCTGCGCATGTAAATATCATGAATACATCCTTATATATATATATATGTAGCTCACATAAGGCACTAGCTAGGCAGGTAGAAAAATAAAAATAAAAATAAAAAACGCACCAGTTGGTCTCCCTGTCGACCTGATTGAAGTCGATACCTTTGTCGAGGATGCGCCTCTTTCCCTTGGCAGTATAGTAACGGGAGAGAGAGATCCAAACCTGGTTGTGCAGAATTCTGAGGAGCAAGAAAGGGAATACGAGGAAGTACCCGAGATCCCTCTTCTCGGGATCATCTGTCATAAACTTGTATGTGCTATGGACCGCCCATGGTGCTATTACTATGTACTATTGTATTGTTTCCACGTCCCAAATCATATATCAGCAACGGGGTTCAACATATGCACGCGTTATAGTGTTAGTAAAACAATTTAATAGATAGACAAGATCAAATATAATCAAGAGTGCACCTTGAAACTCCCGAGGGGTGTCCAGGGCCAATCAGTGAGGATCCCTGGTTTTGTGGCCATTATTCCGTCGAATGTAATGTGTGTGTGTGTCTCTCCAGTTCCTCGTCACGCTTATATAGAAAGGTATCAAACTCTTTGGTAGATATATACGTATGACGAAGCCAACCCCTATCTTCCCACCGTCCCACTTCCCTGTGATGGGCCCCGCCTAGACCAAACATGTACTTCTCCCATTGGCCTGCTTTCCACATGGATCCTCATTTATGTCCCTCAGCTAATCTCCCTCCCATCTATAGATTATCGATCATATCACCTACGTAAGCAAATGCATTTATATAAGTAACGGATTGTTTTCTATATCCGGTGATTCTTAGATTGTATAATGAATGAAAGACTGTTAATTTCCTATCAAAATACTGAATACTGATTAACCAAGTTGGGCAATGTTAGGTGATGATGCTTGGCAACTACTAGCGAATCAATTAAGATCATGCACGTTGAAGCGCCAGCTACTGTCTGTTGCTCCAACATTAAATGAAGGAAAACTTAAAACAGGGCACGCCTTCTTAAGCGAGCATTGAATACTCGTACGTACGTTTCATTTTTAGTAACTCCATCTCTCTCTCTCCGCTACAAATGTATATATGCTATACGTGTATACTCTACCGACTTGATTGGGTAGCCAGTGGACCATGCATGCATGTGTAAGGATCTTTTGAGTAATACCTCGTAGAGTGGTTGTAACTGTTGATCTGATAATGCACCCAGATATTATTTTCTTAAGAGACTTATTAGTAAAAATTAATCGGCGTTTTTATTCACTATTTTCCTAATTTTGATCAGCAAAGGTTTTTTTCTATATTAGCAGGGTTGTTTACAAACCAAATCAATGGACGGACGTAATCGTTTGTCATTTCTAAAAGACGCACGTGGCAGCAAACGTAACAAGGTGTAGCCAATATACTCCATATAGTCGATTAAAAAACATGATTATTTTTGTAAAAATATAATATTTTATCAATTCTCCCCGAACCGGCCGGAAATGGTTTTGGTTTACATGGTTTAACAAGCATATAATTAACCAAGAGAGGAGAGATAGATATATATATCATATATGAATATGAAAAGATCAGAGATGAGATGGTGAGAGAAGGAGAGGTTGAAAATCATGGCGAAGAGCAGCTTCCCAGATGGCGTGGAGACGGAAGAAGTTGCGAGTGTTGCCGCAGTCATGCTCCTCCCAACCCTCAAGCGCATGCACTATGCCCCCTACTCTCCACGCACTCATCACCCTCCTCCCCAGCCAATTCTATATACATATATATGACAATAATATCTATCAGCTTATATTAGTAAAGCAACACATATCTATGTACATATTCTAAGTTGTACCTCACAAGAGTCGATGTTTTGGGCAGACTTGGGAACACGCATAGCGGGGGTAGAGTGGTAGAAACAGTCCTTGCGGAGTTTGTCGGGCGGGAACTGAGAGAAGGGAATAAAGAGTGTTCCTTCTTTTGCCTTCATTTGCTCTTCTTTCCCTATTTCATCCCCCACCAACCACACCGCTGGGGAGTAATAATTGCTCGTGGACTGTACCAGATTCTTCTTGACAACCCCAGATTTAACGAGTTTGCTGTGTTCCTCCGCGCGTAACACCACCACCTATATATATATATATATATATATATATATGCTATTAATTTTTTTTTTTTTTTTTTGGTTTAAGAAGCTGAGTGGATTCCATTCTGTCATACATAACATACCTTGACGCCCCTTTGGCATAGAGCAAAGACAACGGCCGAAGCAACCTTTGTAGGATTGCCTCTAAACACAACTTCCGTGGTTCCCTTTGGAATGCTATTGACCACCACCGCAGCTGCCATGCTGCTTCCGTCTACTAATTTTATCTTCAGCTTCGGATGCTTTTGCACGTACATTTCTCCACACCCGTTTAGCTCCCCCCTCTCATTAATCGTGTGTTAATTAGTTTCATATCCAATATATATATATATATATATATATATATATATGTAGTTTATTCATATATAGGATGGATTATAATTAAAGTAAATGAAAATGTACATTGTTCATCAGGCCAAGGCTCATTACTCTCACACCCTTTTCATCTGCTTCAAGTATAGCTGCCTCTATGATATTGTTGATGCTCTCACGGTGGCGCTGAGATTTATACTGCCGCCGCATGTTTATGTGGCAATATTAGTAGGAAAGTTTAGATGCCAATTCCAAAAGGTGTATCCACGAGAAAAGAGTTATTGTTCATTAAGGTCAAATTCTTTTCTTTTTTGGGTTAAATGTTTATTATTATTCATTTAGGACGTACTACAAGTAAGAAAAATGTGTATATCTTTTTTAACAACGAGAAAAATGTGTATACTGTTTAACAACGAAAAAGGTATTTTGTGTGTGAAAGTTTGGAATATATATATAGTTTTACGAAGTCCAACTTGGAAAGTAAAGCGATTTGTGCCAATATATATATATATATATAGAGAGAGAGAGGTGTTAAATGCTTACGTGGAAGGCAAACTTGGGAAGGAGGTGAGAGTGAATGGTGAGGTTACGGAGACGGTTTCTCTCAAAGACAAAGGTGCGTGAGGAGAAAGGAGAGGTGAGGACGAAGGAGAGGAGGAGAGTGAAGGGCCACATGAAGCAGGTGAGGTACCATGGGGATCGAGACCACAAGGGGTGGGAGGAGAGGGACGGGAAACCAAGGCGCATTTGGTAGATGGAGTCGAGTGTGGTGAGGTGAGTGAGGTGGATGACATCGGGGGATTCCTCCTCTCTCTCTAACGACCTCTCGTACAGCGACTCGCTCCACTTGTCGGTCGTCCCGTAGATATAGTCGTAGATTGGCATGAACAGAGAGTAGTTGGTCCTGAACTGTGTGTGATGGAGCGAGTGGAACCTTCAACAAATTCAATTATATGCATGCATACATTCAAATACAAATTAATTAATGTAGGTATAGTAGTGTCGAACAAACGACGTACGAGGGGGTGTAGCAGAGGAACTTGAGTGGAGGGAAGAGGTGGAAGAGACGCTTAGGGAAAAGCTCAAAGTTGCAGTGTCCCATGTTGTTCATGAAGTCAATGTAAGTCATGTATGCAACGACAGGAACAATGGAGAGGATCCCACACAGGGACGCCGTTACCATGGGTATGGCGAAGAGTAGTGTGTAGGCGATGTGCTCGGCGAAGGGGTGCACCACAGCTGCCAAGTTAAAATAATTGGAAAATATGTATGAAATATATATATATATAGAGAAGGAAATGATGGATGAAGAGGTACTCGTACACGTGATGGGCTCGGTGACGATGGAGGAGTGGTGGTGAGAATGGTAGCGAGAGTAGAGGAAGTGGTGGTGGAGAGCTCTGTGGAACCAGTAGTAGAGGAATTCGACGGGGCCAGCGTGAAGCAGAGCCATGAGGATGGCTCCGTCTAGTCTCCAGAGGGGAAGGCGGCAGGAACCTGGGAGCTTGATGTTGGCGAGGTACATGATGAGAGTGTTGAAGATGATTTGATCGTCCCAGGTGCGCTCTCGGTCCACTTGCTCGAACTCGATGGGCTTGTCTACGATCTTTTTCCTCCCCATAGCCGTCCTCTGACGCGACACACTGATCCATATCTGGCTGTGAACTATTCTCCACAGCATCAGCGCCGCTATCATCAGTCTCCCGAGGTCCTTCTCGTCATCCTCAGCCGTCACGTACGAGTGCATGCTCGCCATCACCAACGGGGCCACCAAGAGGTACTTGAAGCTACCAAGGGGACTCCATGGCCACTCCGTCAGAGCTCCGGGCCTCGAGGCCATATATCGTCCAAAAGGTACACTGGAGCTTAGCTAGTATATATATATATACTGTCGAAATTAAAGAAGTTTTGAAGGAAGTGCGTTTTGGAGATACTTGTGTAGAATATGTGACATGATATATAGAAGCATCACCATGTGGCCTACTGAATCAACTTTTATGTACTTGTGAAGAAGAAGCACATGGTGGTGTGGCCGCTCTACCAAAATACGAAATGTTACTACAACATTAATTTATTGAAGCGAAGAAAATAAATAAATAAGAAAAGAAAACCTCAAACTTCAAATATGTTAGGAGAAGAGCCAATGGGGCATTAAATGTGTGCCCTGCCAAAATTCGGCTTCACTCATCAATGTTATTGGCCCACCTCCACCGGCCCCCAACGCCGCCCATTAAATGAAGTAAATAAAATCTTTCTACTTTCCTTCTTTCTTCATTCAATTCAATGTATGAGCCCAACATCAAAGCCCAAGCCTTTTTATTTCTCTCGGTTACTTTTACTTGGAATAAAAAAATGTAACATTATTACTTTACGACCACCACCATCACCAGTTCTCCATCTCCATCGATCTATATTATCTTTTTTTTTTTTTCCCCGGAAATCCGTCGACGGCTTCAGCATTTACATAGGGAATTCAGAGGATAATAATAAAAAAAAAAACAAGAGTTTTCCCGAGATGAAGAAGGAAATTAGCTTTTTGATGTCGATTTTACTGTTGGTCTCACTCTGGGTGCTAGCTACCTCCAAACTTGACGGTAAATCTTTACTTTCCCTTATCTCCTCCTCATAACATATGCCTGGCTTTATAGTGATACACCATTCCCTCTCAGGTTCCCCTTTTCTTTTCAGAATCAGATTGTATGATGGATTATTATTGTATGTTAATTCTACGCCCTAAAGTAAATCCTTAAAGAACACACAACTCTAAGGCGGACTAGAATGGTTGCAGGAAACCCGGCTAGTGAAATGGTGAGCATCTTGAACCAGAACAGAACAGCTCGGAAACTCGGCAAATTAAATGAGAGTCCTGGTCTTGGCTGCATGGCCCTCCAGTATGTTGAGCACTGCGAGGGGAATTGCAATGTCAACGACACTCTGACCTGTGAACCCCCTGAAGACGACTTCACTCAAGTTTTTGCCCCCAACTGTGGTGTAGAACTTCCCACTTTTGGTACCATAACAGGCCATGTCCTCGGCTGCAGCACTAAGTATGCGACGCCAGAAGTCGCCTTCTCAGACATTCTCTTCAGAGATAACAAAGCGTTGTTGGTGCTCAGAAACAGGTCGCATACTGAGGTTGGAGTTGGAATGGCTAGGTTGCATAAAGGTACCTTCTTTTGGTGTCTTCTCTTTAGTGATGGTGGGACAAACTCTTCCTTTTCTCTGGAAGATAACGGCCGGGGCATTAAACAAAGTAAAGGCTGCTACAGCGGGAGTGCTTTCCCTTGCAGCAATGCACAAATGATTTGTATGCGTTTTCTCAACAGCTTTCTGGGCATTCTCTTGTCTTCCTTCTGTCTGTTTAGATATTGTGGGTGCCTTAAGTGTTGTTGATTCTGAAAGGCAAACTAAAGAATAGATGGACCATATTGTTATTGAAGCAACGAATTAATAAGGTCTTCCTTTATTCTTTTGAAAGAAAAAGTAAAAAAAAAACAAAAGGTTAAATGGATAGATTCTCATCGCACTCGCTATACATAAAAGTCAGTTGTCTTTACTAGAGAGTGAAAGGCTTTGCATAGACATCGAATGGTTGACAAGCAGTCAGTTGAGGCTCCTGTCAAAACAGATATAGAAGCACATTACCAATTTGTATCAAACACAAGCAGAGTAAGTAAAAAAAAGGATTTTTACCTGTCTTAATCCCCCAATACCACTACCTCCTGTCAGAAGCATGCTCAGCACAGTCGTAACAACTCCACCACTACCACCACCGTCATTCCCTGTATTCCTTATCGTGGTGCGCATCGAATTCAGAATGCTTCCGTAGGTTGTGCCTTGCGCGCTGTGTTCGATCGCTTGAATAAAACAGAAAGTCATAGCACCCGTAGACGTGATCTTTGACAGCGCCTGTATATATGCTTCAATCATGAGTCGAGGAACCAACTACAACAGCTTAACTGCAAGACGTATGACTAGATTCGGTTCTACTTACTGATGTGTCTGCCGAAGTCTGATCATCATCACATCCACTGATTGATATGGCTTCTCCGCCAGCTGTTCCTTTCCACAAACCTGACCTTGGCCGATGGTCCTCCCACACATACTGCCCAGCTCTGTTTCATTAAAAAAATACGGAAGTCTGTGATGGAGATCTCCAGCAACCCTAAACATATAAAAAGCAGTACAAAGGTAAACAACTTCACTTTTAGCAGCGGTTGAGGGACTACTAACCGGTTCATTCTGCATAAAAATGGTAAATCCAGCACGGTGCCACTATGGCAAGCATCGATGATTGAATGGAGCTTGACACCATGTGGAAGAGGGCGTACAATAGTTGCGTTTATCTCATCATCTACAATCATCCCCTGAGTTTCAAAATCCAGAGGGCAGAGTGTTTCATCATAGCCATCAACTTCATCACCGTTGTAGTTTCTTTGACGCGAACCATGACCCGAGTAGTGAAAGACAAGTGAGTCACCTGCTGTACATCCCTGTACGAGCCAATACAATGCCATCCTCATGTTTTGCTTGGTCGGGATACGATATGGGTCAGTTTCTTCCTCTGCACCAACAGTTATATACAAGGATCATCCATGATGAAGAACAATTTATTTGCAAGCATCAATCAAAACTCCGCATGAAGAACATGCTGAACGAGCGGCAAGATGCTCATACAATTCACTCACAGTGGTTCAGGCACTGAGATAAATCAGAAACCCAGAGTGGAAGGGAAATTGAAATTGAGTAGCACGGTGATCGCAAGCAAATTTTAGTTAAGATCATGTAGTTGAGATGAATGAAATGATAACTTGGAATGTGTTTTTATCAGATTCGAAACTAGTAAGAGTGAGCTAGGCAAACAAGTGTTAGATAGATAGAAATGAAAGTATGAAATCCTACGAATGGATCATTTGCCCATTGAAATGCAAGTTTCAAGGATATCCATGGAGTTTGCAAGCAGCAAGAGTTTAATCAGGGGGGAAAATAGATTAGTAAGAAATACCGGTGAGCATGAGAATGGAATCTGGGGAGAATTTGAACTTGTTAATGAGAAGGTGCCGCATGCACTTGGCGTCGTTGATGCAGCCTTTGAGCTCGTGGCGAGAGTATCGGTACGAAATACCACAGATCACAGCCCTCTTCCTGCCATGGGGGTGAGGAAGCTGACCGAGAGGCGCGGGGATGTGGGGAGGCTGAGGAGAGGCGGAGGAGGGGGAAGAAGGAGGAGGAGGGGCGGTGCGGGGGTCGGCGATATGAGTAACGGCCTGGCAGAGAGCGCAGCGTATAGATCGGGCGCCGGATGGGAGCTGGAGAGGCGTCCGGCAACCGGAGCAATTCACCAGCATAGGAGGAGCGTAGATGCTTGAGGAAGGTGGCGGGAACATTATTCTCAGAAGGAATCAGGTGAAGAATCAGAATCCGATCACGAGAACGCGTGAGGAAGACGACGAGTCAATTAGAGGAGGCGCACTTAAAAGGGCGATTTGGGTTCTGAGTCTTGACTTTCTTTTCTGACAGCTCACCAAACAACAACACCTTAATCTTAACGGGGTTTCTGAAGCCCATCTAATAGTATTTATTAAGCGCAATGCAGGCCCATAAGCATCTTTTACTGTCTGTCTACTAAACCACCAAACACTGCAAGCTTGACCCATTAGTACTTTAAAGTGACAAGTATGAACAAAATGTAACGGGACGAAAAAGTGAATAATGATGGTTTAAGTAAAGAGATGAGATATAATTGGTCAAAGCAGTTGGCATTACAAGTCCTCCCTCTCTTCTAATTCAATAGATTCTTGTGCGGCGGAGAAGCTACAACGACTTGATAATCAAACTTGCTCTCAAAGTTTAACATATCGTAACATAAATCCATCACGAATGGCTCCTAGTCTCTCCGTAAGTGTAACATGTAGGAGAGTCAATTAACGCTAACAAACACTTTCCACTTCCGACTGATTATTTATACCGCACAAACAGCATGCGAAACACAGAACACCACTTCTCAGAGGCGTCATTGCAAATGAAACAAGAGGGTACTAGGCGATGTTCAAAGATATCATTAGCATTTGAGGATCCATACTCTGCAATCACGAGAACAACGACCGTGTCTTATTGCGTTCCAGCCGAGCTTCCCTCTGAGAGACAAAACATGCAACCAGAGAATATATATATAAGCAGAGAAGTTGGAAACACGAAAGACCGAAATGAGAATTCACAAGAACCTCTTTCTTCTTGCATTCCTTGTACACATCAAAATGATCCTGGCATTTACTCTTGTCGGATCCAAATTTTTCAAGACCTGAGAGTTTGATCATGAAATTGGTCATAGATGGAACCTAATCAAGATTTAACAGATCATAAAAAGGGAAAAGGCAGAAAAGAGACACATAAACTATCAGGAACCCCACGTTATAAGAAGATGGGACCTTATCAAGATTTATTAGATCATCATGAACCCAAACTCTAATAAATGGGATTCAACCCACCATAGACGAGTCAAAAGAATTATCACCTTGAGCTTGAGGGGGCATATTGAAATATTTGAGACCTAATCAAGGGTAAGGTTTTATGGATGGAATTCATGAAACTTGACAGAAGCCACTAGAGATAAGTAAAAAGCTGTTTGTATGAATATAAATGGTGTTGAGTTGGGACTTGGGACAAAAAGAGTTTACAAGCCTTCGTGCAGTAATATGATTAAATCGAAAGAAGATGCAATATAGCAAAACTAAAGAGGACAAGAGAAATTTGAAATTTTCAAATCCTCGAAACAATCAGAAATTAATGGAAGGGAGCAAAACTAAAGAGGACAAGAGAAATTGAAAATCTCAAATCCTTGAAACAATCAGAAATTAATGGAAGGAGAAGATCGAGAACGTGACTCACATTTGAGGGAAGCAGAGTACTGAAGATAACATGGAGAATCAGATATCCGAGCCGCGCTAGGGTACGCCGCCGTGCCCTTCGTCGCCATTTCCCGATCACCGTCTTTCTTTCTCAATGGGTTCCGTTCCGTGAAGAGATATGTCATTCAAATCAGCCTCTGTGAGTCACTCAGGCTTATAAATTAAAAGGTTCAGCAATATCGGCGGGCCTTTAAAGTCCGGCCCAAATTAAAAGAGCACGGCCTACCTCCACTACTCTCTCACTCTAGCTTTGTCTGTTAGGCAAACAAAAACAAAAAAGAAATGCATCAATTATACTTCAAAAGGCGGCACAGCAAGCAACATTAAAAGATTCCTCCAACAAAAAATATCATCACAAGGGAAGGTATAGGGACAGCTCTTCCTCCCGACTTAAGACTCACATTCATATGTTTCACTAACTGTAATCTAGGCAGTTGATTCCGGTTACAAGATTCCTCTTTAAAAGCCAGGTCTAGGACTATTTTACTACAAATCATCTTGCAGTTGCGATAGAAGAACATCGGTCCCCTCACTCTCATGGGCATCATTTTCCTCCACATCAATAAGAGCTTGGTAAGATTTGTCTTGAAGGTGCCCCGATTGCCTCAACAATTCCAAAACCGTCTCTTTACTAGCAACATCCGACTCCTCTTCACAGAGCTTGAAGAAGCCTGACAGCATCAACACCTTGGGCCTCCAATTGCTGGATCCTTCAGCAGAAAAGGCTTCTTTCAGACAAGTCAAAGCCTCTGTGATACTCCTGTTTCTGGTATGACCATCGGCTAGAATCTCCCACGTACTTGAGCTTGGCTTTCCTCCCATTTCAATCATGTGGTCGAACAACCCTTCAGCCTTGTCTAGTTGGTCGTTTTTAACGTACACATTCATGAGAAGATTTGGTATCCTGGGGTCATAAGAAGACTTGACTGGAAGCCATTCCTCATATACCTTCTCGGCCCCTTCAATATCTCCCATCCTCACCAACGACGAGACCAAAGCATGGTATCCCAAATTGGGAATGCTCGGGACAACAGATTTGTAGACGTTCCACACCCGGTACAGCTCTTTCTTGTTACCAACGCTGCCGTACAAGCTCAAGAGGTAGTGATATGGAATCCGATTACGACCAGTAATCCTCGCCTCAACCTTCCTCAGTGCATCTTCAGCTTTCTCGGTTTCGCCCATCTTAATGTACATGGTGGCCATTGTGCTAAAAGTGGTCCAGTTGGGATTGATGGAAACATCTGATTTCATCTGCTGATACACCTGCTCCATTTTCTCAACGGATCCATGGGAGCCGCAGGAGGAGAGCCAGATGTTGTAGGAGTAAATGTCGAGACGTATATCTTTCTGCTTCATCTCGTAGACCATTGCGTCAACTTTGTCGTACTCCCTTAGGTTCATGTAGAGAGTCATCATGACGTTGAAGGGAAGCGGGTGCAGGGCGTATCCTTTCTCCCTCATTTTGTCGATCAAGGCTTCGGCGTTTTCCCTCGACTTGGCCCTCACATAGGCATTGAGAAGGGAGCCATAAACTCTCCGGTCCTTAAAATTCTCAGGGATCCTAAGGAAGAACTCTTCGGCGTCTGAAATCCCACGCACTTTGCCAATTAAGTCGAGCTGGATTGCAGCATCACTTGCAGACAATCGAAACCTTTCGCCTCTGTTGTTCATCCAATCGTACACCTAGGGAATGATCAAGCAGGTTACTTAAAGATGATACAATAGAAAAGGGGGCAATTAGAGAGCAGATAGATGAGTACCTCCAGAGCTTGGTTGGGGCGCTTATACTTGCGAAGCTCCTTGACGACCCGACAGAGCTCCCACTTGGTAAGCTTACGGCCGCCTTTCTCCCACTGATTCAGGACAGAGGCAGCGCCGAGCTCCGGCTTCTCCATGAGAGAAATCTTCTTGTAGATGGCATTCCACTGGATAATCGGCCTTCTCTCGTAGTCCACCGTTCCGTAGCCATACACCTGGGAGATGGAGCACACGATTGCCGTCTTCTTCTTCCATAGAGCTACGGAGACGACGGGAGATCTGGAGCGAGGGAGACGACGGGAATAGGAGACGGAGGAAGCCAGTGGAACATTGCGATTCTGCACCGCCTGAAGCAGCATCTCTCTCTCTCTATTGTTTTTATTGAACAACAACAACTATTGTTAGGTTTCAGAGGATAAGTCGAATGGCTTTTTCCTAAATGAAAATAGCGAAAAGAAAGAGGGGTAAATTAGTAAATTACATTGAAGTTGAACTCCAATGCTACTGGAAGAATCAGAGGGTTTCAATCTCATATATCAATAGCTAAATATATATGTTACATCATTTCCTCTCTGAGGATGACAAAGCTGTGCTACATCATCGACCCGAAACAATGTCTCTAACATCCTGGCCATTTCTTATGCAAATGATCTTCCTTCTTCATATCCCCATGAACATATACTTTGGCTCTTTTTACCTGCAATTCAACATTTTCAACTCAGCATTGCATTCCAATGCACCTATTTTGCTGAAATACTCCCCCAAGCCAACCAATTTACCAGAACAATTGGAGGGAAACCTCGCCGCAGTTCGATTCTGTCGAAGCCTTCTTCAGATAACAAGCACTTGTATCCATCCACATAGGGGTGCTCGCTGCTCAAAGCATGACAACAGTATTAGATGTTGCTATCTTCTTTGACTAAGAATTTGCTTTCTACACTATGATGAAAATACTCACTTCACAAGGTAAGTGAAATTTCTGGTTCGCAACTCCTCCACCACTATCTCTTCTTCTTTTGAGTATCTGCGTTGCACAAGAAAATTTATCTCCTCCTAAATAGCTAAACAGATACCCTCTTCTAGATGTTTAAAGGCCGTGGAAAAACATATGATTCCTTTCCCAATTAGTTGTGAACATAACCAACAAACAGGTACAAGTGGCAAGTTGTTTTCTGGGTACTACCTTGATGTCTCCTTTACTTCTACCAACACTAAAACGGGGTAGGACAGCTAAAGAACATAGAAAGAAGAATCAACCTCACCTCCACGGAAAAGCATCTTCACAAAAGCGAGATATACCATTCATCGCACTAAAAGTGTCTATGTGAACCCACTCTTCTCCCACTACATTTGCAGGATGCTCTGAGAAACATGGAAGGCACCAGGTAAAATTAATCATATTGAAGGTAAATTATCAACCCGAGGTAGATATACACCACAAAACAAAGATGATTACGTATAATAAATGGCATATGAGACGAACAAAGACTGACTAGCATATTTTTCTTGTTTGGTACCCAAGTCAACGCTGCTGCAATAACAAGAAAACCCGAAAAGAATAAGTAACTCACTTATCTGATGCAAGCGCTTAAGAGCATATCCACTTGGATAGTTGTTGTAAGATGCCATGAATGTTACAACTGTGCACCCTGCACTATAGGACAGGGTTAAGTAGACGAGCAAATCCCTTTCCTTCTCTTACACAGCAAAGATAATTGGCTACTATTTCTACCTGATTGCAAATAATGCTAGCATAACCATGTTCACCAGTTTCCAAATAGTTTTTTTCCTGTTATTGTAGCTGTAAAAGGAAATCGGATTATATTACGAGCTCGGGCCTCGTTGGTAGTAATTTTAATGGCTTTCAAAAATGAAGTGTATCAAAAGAGCTCTCGAGAGACTGAATAAAAGAACGTTCTAGCTATGATCAAAAGCTTAGCTAGGAAACATCTGATAGAACTCGTACATTCTGCTGGCAGCAACTGCCGCAGATAAGTTGAGCATTGGCACTGAACTAATAATAAAGCGTAGTTCCTGCATATATCAACAAAGATAGGTAAGCCTATGTCAGAAAATGGTTAAGAAACTTTAATGGCTACTGAGATAAGTAACCCATCTGAATACCTTGTGTGGAAGTTTAGAGTAGAGTATAACAAAGGATAAAACTGGAAGAATAAGGAATGGAACCCTCCTGTCAAGTAAGGTACCAAGCTGCACAATCCAAAAAGAAAACAAAGAGAAAAAATATAGAAATACAATCAGATATCCTAACTCGAAGGGAATAAGACAATATGACAGATGTTAAGAAGTCTGGTATTTACCAGGGAAAGAGGATAAGCTACAAGTAAAGACCGTGGGAGTGCCGAGGTGAAGTACCAATGAATGGAATGTGTCTGGTTTAGCAACTAACTTTCAAGGAACAACATAGGATTTGATAAAAATGCAAGCGCCACAATATTAGCAAAATAAAATTTGCATATTGGCCACTATACTAATGTATGGATATCTAAATGGTTATCAGTGTGAAGAAGGCAGCCCTCTAATCAGGCAGTGGAACAGATGCTAAAAGGTTATCTATCATACAAAAAATAAATCGAGGAAACAAATTTTGAAGGATACACCCCAGTCAGAACTCCGGTTCAGAATGGAGTTAAACCAGAAAACTTCAAATTCTGGCCAGACAAACTTCTTCCACATGATAGAGTCAACGGATATGGTAAGACCTGTGCTAAGGAATATTCCATGACCACAAAAAGCCTGACTCGGGAACTAGTGTCTGAAGGGAAAAAGCAAATAAATCACAGAATGAAGAGGAATTTCAACCAACCTACAGCGACCACAGCAGTTCCAACACAATACTTGAGTGCTTTCCAGAAGGAGATCGATTTGGTCTGTCGTGTTAAACGTAAAGTACCCGCATCAGAAAAAAACAACAAAGTACACAGCCAGTTACACATATACAGATGTTCAGAAACCCAATTATTTATCATCAGCTCACCAATAAAAATTCAAGACCGATAGGCCCAAGCAGTAACATCACATCGCATCTGAAGATTACAGTGGCAAAAATCTGATATCAGATGAAAGACATGTCAGAAAATCCATAGTTCCGGATACCGTGACCGATATTATAATAGGGAAATATGTTACAACGAGAATCATACATACCAGGAAGCTCAAAGCAGAATAAAATTTTCCCTTTAACCAATTACCATATGCGAGATTAACTGCACAGTCCAGATTTCACAACATTAGCAGCAAACACCTATGCTAAATGAGCCATGGGAAAGATTGCTAGGACATCTGAAGGAACATAACTAGTGGAGTCAGATGAATAGAAGTAATCACCTAATCCCAAAGCTAGAATATTAGGTAGAGGACGAGTGCAGTAGAAAAGCAGATGAAACTGAAGACTGGTGAGAAGTACAAAGAAAGATTCCACTTGATGTCCAAACTTTTTTCTTATCTGTCAAAGAGGTAGCGTTGGCGGAGTGTTTAAGAGAAAAACAGTTACCAAGATGCATGTGAGATATCCCAATTCCAATGACAAGGGAAGGGAAGGGACAAAGAATCAGATAGATAAGTGTAGCATGGAAAGTAGCACAAGAAACATACTAGCAAATAAACCTCATACCTGAATCCGGAAAAATCTTAGTGTGGATAATATGATGCAGCCCAACACCAAACGAGCTATAAGTCAATGAAGAAACTATGATGTGAATTGGCCTTGTCCGTGTTTAGAATTCAAGACGACATTTCAGGGAAATCTAAGGAAAAACAGAAGAGAAACCTGCAACAAGATTATAAATCTTGGGGAAGCCAAGCCAGCTGATAATTGATACGACGGGTGATGCGATAAAAGAGACTATGAAGGCTCCTGCAAGAACAAATCAGAGTTGATATATATATTGGAATCACTAAGTACTCCACTAGAATGATGAGCGAAATTCAACATCCCTTACCAATAAAAGTTCGAGGGACAACACCGGGGAACTCCATATGATCATACTGAAACAGAAGTATGTAGGTAAAAATTTGACAATTAAAAACTGCCGTAAGATTCAGACAAGTGAGAAAGAGGTCACTTACAGAGTTGAAATTAAGACGATGGTAAAGAATGTCGTGCATTGACTGGTCACATGCAAATCCAGACGAGAGAATCGGCGAAACAACTCAGTAAAAAGAAGGGGACTCTATAAAGTCATTTCAATTGAAAAGGATTACCTGTACGTTGAAGCTCTCTTCCACCTTAGTATATGGTGCCACGACCACATAAATTGCAGCTATAGATCCCAGAATCAAATCATATCCTGCTCCCACAACAACAGGAAAATCAAAAACAAAAAAACAAAAGTTTCGCCCGAAAAAAAAGAAAGAAAGGGATCATGCGGCCTGTGACAATTACCATAGGATTGAAGAAACTTGGCCATTTTCGAATCCGTCGGCATCGTCTGTGGAACTTCCTTCCCAGGAATCGATCGATATCAGCGAAAGACGATATCGATGAAAACAAGAAAATTCAAAATGGGCCTGAGTATTTATCTGGGCTGATATTTAAGCCCATTATAGTTTTTTTTTTCTGTATTGGCTTAAAAGGGCAAAAGGAAGGGGAATCGGGAGAGATCGAGATCGAAGCCATGGCCGCGGAAGAAGAGAACGAGTTCTACCTGAGGTACTATGTCGGGCACAAAGGGAAATTTGGACACGAGTTCCTGGAGTTCGTGTTTAGACCGGACGGTAAGCTCCGTTACGCCAACAACTCTAACTACAAGAACGATACTATTATCCGGAAGGAGGTGTTTCTCACCCCCGCCGTTCTCAACGAATGCAAGCGTATCGTCTCCGAGACCGAGGTCTTTTTTCTTTCTTTCTCTTCCATGGACCAAGTCCTCAGATTTGCTTCTAATTTTTCTATTACCGCTATTGGAACTCGACTAGGGTTTTTTGTGATTTTCTTAGGGTTTTTTTTTTTGTGCATCTTTCCTTGGAGTTTGATTGACGTACGTGAAATAGGAAATATGTATCCTGATCAACCTACTGGTGTAGATTTAGAACCCTCTCCTTCAAATTGGGGGCTCTGTTAATGTTATTATCATTCCGCTTTCTAGTTAACTTGTAAATAATGGATGATTTTTTATATTACTTTCCAAATGTTATATATTACAAGTGTGGGGCATGTGAGCTTTTGCGCACTTCCAGTATCTTGTGTGACAACTCAGTACCTGACACGTGATTTTTGTCTGTGTAGATAATGAAAGAAGATGATGCAAAGTGGCCTGAACCTGACCGTGTTGGAAGGCAAGAGCTTGAGATCGTGATGGGAAATGAGCATATCTCCTTCGCTACATCTAAGATTGGATCTCTTCTTGATGTCGAGAGCAGTGAGGATCCTGAAGGACTTCGCATCTTCTACTATCTTGTTCAGGTCACCTCTCCTTTTCTTGCCTTAACCATGGATTTATAAAGTTCTCGTTTCTCCAGAGAGTAGCAAATCATGCTTTAGGATTCCCCTACTCCCTATCATCACTTTAGGAAGGTTCTCCATTTAGGAGGACTCTGCCACTATGTCAAACTCAAACATGTGGTGTGGCTGGTAACACAACACCAAAACTGTTACCTGGTTATGGGAGTTTTTGTAGGGGAGGCATATTCTGATGTTATTCTCTATCAGTTGATATTTCTTTTTTTGTGCGCATATTTCTGTAATTGTTTATTTTGCTCGTAACATATTTCTTTTGAAACATTCATGGTTGCAGGACTTGAAATGTCTAGTTTTCTCGCTCATCTCGCTGCACTTCAAGATCAAGCCTATTTAGAGAAGAAATCAGTGGATTTGCTTGGAACATGTGGCTGAAGTTTGGTTGTTGTTTTTTTTTTTTTTTTGTCTCTGGCTCATTATTGAGTCATGCTAGTTTCTTGTGTTTTTAATTTGACCTAACCCTGAGTTCCATTGGTATGCTGGTTTTGCATTGAATCTTATATGAGCGTTGGTATTGGAATGGACAATGGGTTGGCTCTTCTAAGCAGTAGTCTTTGGCCAAGGGCTGTTATTTTCGATAGTAACGAATCAAAATTGGGAAAATCAAAGATGAAGTTTTGTCGGGGCGACGTAATCACATGCTCACGCTTATCTTTCAGCTAGCTATATACCAAAAAGAATAAAAGTACATTTGCATAAAACTTTTGTATTCGGTAATGATTTAGGGGTTGTTATCCGATCCTTACTCCTATGTGGAGTTTTTAATTAATGACTTTTAAAATTGTAGAATTTAATAGAGTTTAACTAGATATGGTAACTTTTTTGCTGTTACTTTTAGTTTGATATTGGATGGTTTGGTACCAACTACAACCGTGAAGTTAAGCTGGTAAAGTAGTGGGAAGGATTTAGGAGTGAAGAAGCTGGAAGAAAGGGTCAACAATATCAATAGGGGTGATTTGATAACCAAACACATGAGTAGGTGTGAGATGAGATGTGGACGCTACAAGAAGAGTGCATGGTGGGGGGAGTTTAAACAAGAGAAGAGGAGATGTGATTTGGAGGCCGAAAAGCAGAATTACGGGTGGAAGTGATGAAAGGAGGGTAAGTGGTTGTTGAATGATTGGTTTGGAAGAAGGCGCCAAAAGGAAGCAAGAAATCTAATAATCGAGGCATATGGGATCAGCTTGTGTGGTCCATTTTGGTTGGATTTGGGTGAAAGTGGGTATGCATGACGTTCTACCTCCACTTTGTGTCAACATCCCATGTGAAGTTATCTTTTTATACCTTTTTTTTTTATGAACAAACCCAAGTCAAACCATTTACTTGCTGTTTTCTTAACACAAATCATTCATTCTCTCAACCTAATCCATCTATTTTTACTTATTGCAAGCCTTTTTTTTAACAGTGAATATGATTTCTGTAAAGTATAATGTATAATTTTGCTGGATTAGTCGATATTTAGATGGTTATGATATTATTAATGTTCTGATTGGGTGGGAATGGGTTGCATGTATTATATATATAAAGAATTGAAGAGAGCAGAGTTAGAGTATGAGTTTTACATTCTCCAAAACGCCCCACTTCCACTCGGACCATTCAAACTGTTCCAACTCTGATTTGTATGCATTTCATTCTCCAACTTCACTTCCGCATTGAAGATGTCAAATTAGCATTACGACTCGGGAAGAATAATGGAGGATCCAGGCTCCTTTGTCGCCGTCAGGCGGATTTCTCACAGCCTGGACCGGGGACGCACCTGCCATTCATCCTCAGGTCAACCACGCACTAGTCTGTTTTTTTTTTTTTGGTGTTTCAGACAGCCATATGTTTCATCTTGTTACAGCTGAGGTTGTGTCAGGATCAGGTGCGTGGTTAGAGCGGGGACTGGCTTGTGTTTGTGCACAGAAAAGGGAGAACCACTCTCGTTATTCCTTTGATCTAACCCTTGCTCAGGTACCACCACCATTCTCTATCTTCACATGATTTCACATCAAAATTGATTTGTGGGTTTTTTTATCTTAGGAGGACTGCTTGCTGAGGCTGCAGAGTCGGGTGTATGTTCCGTATGATGGATCAATTCCTCAGCACCAGGTAACTTTCTCGATAAGCAAGTGGGATCACAATGTCAATACAAAGTGGTTTGATGGTTGTATCATGTATGTGTAGGAAGCTCTGAGGGATTTGTGGGAGTTAGCATTCCCGGGGGAACAACTGGAGGGTATGATATCTGAGCAGTGGAAGGGAATGGGTTGGCAGGGAAAGGATCCCTCCACTGATTTTAGGTAATCAACAAACGACTCAAATCCCCTCTTGCTTTCTCCTCATGCCTGCCTGATTCCGTTTCCATACTTTCTGCAGGGGAGGCGGGTTCATATCCTTGGAGAATTTGCTGTATTTTGCAAGGAATTTCCAAGTAAATGTTGTTTTAACCATACATGTTGCTTTTACGATAAAGATTTACAAGCTAATAATGTTGAGAGGGATCCCTTTTTGCTCTTGAGAATGCAGAAACCATTTCAGCAACTTCTGAGAAAGCAAGTAGGTGATAGATCGGTGTGGGAATACCCATTTGCTGTTGCTGGTGTAAATATTACCTTCATGCTCATTCAGATGCTCGACCTTGAACCAGGTCTTGTTTCTTCTACTTACAGCAGAAGCTCAACCACTACTCTACTTGTGTTGTGTCATGTGTGGTATTAAAATTATTCGCTGAGTAAATCTTGTCTGACAGTTAAACCACAGAAGATGGTCGGGGAAACATTCCTGAAAATACTCGCAGGTTAGTAGTTTTAATTAGGTTTTGGGAGTGATTAGTGTGAAGCAGAGTGCACATACTGACTTGGATTGTTGTTAGAAAACGAGTCAGCATTTGATATTCTATATTGCATTGCGTTCAAGCTAATGGATCATAAATGGCTCACAATGCGGGCTTCCTACATGGATTTTAACGTAGGCTTTTCCTCTCCTCCTTTGACTTGGAGATCGTCCGGAAACTCCCAAGACCCGACTCTTGTATATAAAATCTGTTTGTGTTTGTGTCTGGCAGACGGTGATGAAGTCGACAAGGCATCAACTGGAGAGAGAGCTTCTGCTGGAAGATGTGACACGACTCCAAGACTTACCTTCTTTTAACCTCCTTATTAGTCCTTGAGACACTTGTGTGGTCTCTCACTTGCTAATTTGCATAAATTTCAAATTAAACCAAGAAAAGCTTGAATTTTTTTTGTTTTTTTGGATTTTTAAAAGAAAATCCTCCCTTTTGATATTGATAGATCAGATATAGATGATAAAAGACACAAACGTCAGAAGAAAACACATTGATGATGAGGAGGAGGAAGAAGAGAAGGCTAGTACTCGTAGATCCAAGGTTTGAGGCTGCTCTGCCAGTTGACAGGTCCATCTGGGAACCACAGTGCAATCTCCTTGTTAGCACTCTCCACTGAGTCACTCCCATGGATCACGTTCCTGCCAATGTCAATTGCAAAGTCCCCACGAATGGTTCCAGGATCAGAGGCTGCTGGGTTTGTGGCTCCAATGATCTTTCTCCCTGTCACGACAACATTCTTCCCCTCCCAGATCATTGCAACAACAGGCCCGGACACAATGTAATCAACCAGACCACTGAAGAAGGACTTGGCAGACAGGTCCTCGTAGTGCTTCTCGGCAAAAGCCCGCTCAACACTGATCAGCTTCAGACCTGTACAGTGTACATCCATCCACTCAGTTGATGAAAGAAATGATCTGATCTAATCTAATCTACCACAGTCAGATATTATAATAATCCTAATAAGCAAGTTCGGAATCATTACCCTTCAAAGTGAAACCCTTCTTCTCAAACCTGCAGATGATTTCACCGATCTGAAACCACCAACATATGGAATTATTGTCAAGCCAAGCATCTACTTTTTAAGCAAATTCACAGAAATGGCCTAAAGAGGGAAAGAAAGGGAAACGTACGAGTCCTCTCTGGACACCGTCGGGCTTGATCATGATGAAAGTTTGCTCCATTTTGCGATGATGGGGAGGCAAATAAAACGAAGAGTATGCTTCGCATATATACTACTCGCACCAATTTGCAACCCTAAAACCTTGTTCTATAGGGTCTTGCGGCTGCCGTTATTGGGCCTCCACTCCATTCGTTATCATTTGAAAAATAAAGGCTTAGGCCCAATTGTTGGCTTTTCTGAATCTCCTCCTCTCGTCATTCTCCTTGCAAGAGATCTCTCTGCTTTGTGTCGCCACAGCTTTTCCTCCCATCGAAACTACCACCATGAATCCCGAGTAGTAAGTTCCTTTCGACACTTTCTTCGGTTAACGTTCAAGGGGCGATATAGATCCCACGATTACGAGTAGAGACTCTAGGGCTTCGACATCTTTCTATTTGAACCACTTGCTCTAATTTCTCCGTCTTTTTTTGTTTTGTTTTTGGTCTGGTTGAATTTGTCTCTTTTTCCTGTGTCTGATCTCGATTACTTGTACTGTCTCTCTTGTGCTTAAAATCGTAATTTTATTGAGCTTTCACTACACTTTTTGTTGAGTTTTCAACTTTTTTTTTTAACTCTATTCTGTTCTCGGATTTTGCAGCGACTATCTTTTCAAGCTCTTGCTCATCGGGGATTCTGGCGTGGGGAAGTCTTGTCTACTTTTGAGATTCGCTGTAAGTTTGAGATCATCAATCTCGACTACTTTTTTTGTTTTCTTGTGTGGGGGTGGGGAGAGCAGTAACTAATCAAACTCTGTAGCTTTCATGATTTTTTTTATTGCACTCTACGCTTGCTCATCTGGCTTCTTATCATGACTTGTTGGATATTGCATGTGGAGTAGTGATGTTGGTCTACTGCTTCTTTCATTTGCATACTTCTGGCTCAGATATCTGATTGGCGACCTCTTTTACCTCGTGTTTGCAGGATGATTCGTATGTAGAAAGTTACATAAGCACTATTGGAGTCGATTTTGTAAGTTGTTTCCGTTACTTTGTTGTTGTTTCGATTGATGCCAAGGCGTTTATCTGAGCTTCTAGATTTTTTCTTCAGAAAATTCGGACTGTGGAGCAAGATGCGAAGACGATTAAGCTCCAAATTGTACGTTCCGCTCTCTATAGTGTATCTTATGCTTTAACAATATGAACAAGACAAGTTTAAGTTCATAACGCTACATATGATTCCCTTATTTCCTCATGTCTTACTGTCTTTGTATCAAGTTTATAGAGCAGTTAGGTTTTCTCAACCAAGGTTGCTGTTCTTATTGCCCCTTAACTTTTCTTGCGTCTCTTTAACTAGTCTCAATGGTGACCATATACTTTTCAGTGGGACACTGCTGGTCAAGAGCGGTTCAGGACAATTACTAGCAGTTACTACCGTGGGGCACATGGAATCATCGTAAGTTACTTACTTAGGGTCTCTCTGTTGGTTTCTTATGTACTAACTTACTCAGTGGTGGCCTGCCTCTGGTAGATTGTCTACGACGTCACAGATCAAGAAAGCTTCAATAATGTGAAGCAATGGTTGAGTGAAATTGATCGTTATGCTAGTGACAATGTGAACAAACTCCTGGTTGGAAACAAGTGTGATCTTGCTGAAAACAGAGCCGTTCCATATGAAACGGCAAAGGTATATCATGCACTTAAAATCCATTCTTTCTTTACCGACTCTTCTTCTCAAGTTTTGTAGTCATCCAACTGTGTAAGGCTATAATTGCTTTCCTGGTGAATATTGAAACATTCAAAGGCTTTTGCTGATAAAATTGGAGTTCCTTTCATGGAGACTAGCGCAAAAGATGCTACAAATGTGGAACAGGCTTTCATGGCAATGTCGTCATCCATCAAAGAGAGGTAGTTAATGATACATCAATTTTTTTTTATAATTGGCAACTAATGCTCTCTTAAGAATCATCAGACCTGATGGAAATTGTGCGAATCCATCAATCATCTCATTTTTAAGTTATAAAAAAAAAAAAAAAAAAATCTCTGGAACGTTGTTTTTGTTCTGAAGACGAAATTTGAACTCCAGCAAGTGATCACTGCGTGCTTTTAGAGTAGTAAGTAACTATGTTGCTAAAAGATATATAGAAAAGGGAAATAAGTGAAACTTTTCGAGCAGACTGATGTTGACCCTGTAGTGTTCAAAATTGAAAATATAATTAAAAGCTCTGAGTTTTCATGTAGTTTGACTGTATCCAACCAATTTACAGATTGAATGAGTGAGTGTTTGTGATACAATGGAAAGAAATTGATATGTGGTTTGGATGCAGAATGGCAAGCCAACCAGCTGGGAACAATGCAAGACCGCCGACGGTGCAGATCAGAGGACAGCCTGTTGCCCAGAAGAATGGATGCTGCTCAACTTGATTGCCTAGCAATATCCTATTCTGGACAGCCTTGGCGTCCAACCTTAAGCCATACCATTATCTAGAAAAAAGGTGTTTTCAGAGTCTTTTAAAAGTGTTCTCTCTTTGAGTTCACTGGAACTTGGTTCGTAATGTTTGGTCTGTAATTAAGCTCATTGGTCCCTTGGTTGGTTATTATTATGCTCTTTGCGTATCCTCTTCCCTTACTTCCCAACTCTTCCCTGACCTGCCTTTAGGGGCTTTATATCGACGACGATTTTATGTCTTTTTGCCTAACAATATTGACCCTTTGTACGACTCTTCATTCACAACCCACTATTTCCGACGGCGAGATGGCCACTAGACTGGCCTTCAAAAACGTATATACTAAAATCACTTTAGGTAAACAATATACGAAGATTTAAAATAGCAGTTTCTGTGCAAACTACAACACTGATTCATTTCGTTAACCTCTGTTTTCATATGGTATTACTTTGATGGTAACATCCGAAATACTGCTTGCACATACATACATATACATACATACATTTCCGTCTGCACAAAGCGTCTTCTCTAGTGTTGTTGGCGGAGGAGGAGGCGTTCCAGTTGGTGGATGTGAGCCTTCAAGGCAGCGTGGTCTTTTCGCATCCTCTGCAACCGATCCTCAACCATTATCATCTCCTCTCTCAGGAAATGCATTCTCTTCTCCAGCCATCCCACACTCTCCCCAATTCCACTCTTGTCGTAGCTGTAATATTCACTCCCCACCTGCCCTTGCTCCGGTCCTCTCTTCAGAAGCACCACTATCGTCACCTGTGTCCATGCTTTCCACTTATCAGCACCTTCTATTTCTCTCTCACACCACCAATTAATCCATACAAAAAAGAAGAAAAAAACACTGCATTTCACTTCTTAATACCTGCATCAGTAGGATCACTGCAAACGCTATTACTAAAGCCTGCCTTGTCCCGCTTTGCCTCTTCAAAATTGATGTCCCATTTACCAATGCTTCCCTTAAGATATTCACTACCCCACCTCCTCCTCCCACCATCTCCACCCTCTGCTCTTCACATTCAGATACACTTTCTTCGATTGCTGATAGCACCGCACCCTCCTCACTCAACTTGATCCCTGTGTCAGAATACGTTGTCAGCCAGCTATTTACATGAGAAAAAGGCTTCTCTTAATAGTCACTATACAGCACAAACCTTCTTGGTTCTCCAGCTTCTTCTGCTTCAACAGTTCATGTGCCTACACGGATAATCATTGAAAAAAAAAAAAAAAACTAGTTTAGAAGCCTGCATTAACTGAAAGAAAAAATGGCTGCACAAGTACCATTCTTATCCATGTTGCATACGCTTCTCTAATCTCTTCCAAAGTAGACTGCACTATTTTTCCTGCAAAAATCATAAACAGATCAATCATCAAGGCCTGACCAACCAACCATGAATACCGAGTGTTGAGAAGCATACAAGAAACAAGGTGAAAGAGTTCAAGGACAAAACAAGCGAAAATGAGGCTAAACAAACCTTTCCACACTGTTCTTTTAGAGAAGGCCACATTGATATAAACATCCAATATAGAACCTTCTATCGAGTCTCTGCAATCTCTTTTCACATCCCAAACCCCCTGGAATCAAGCAAAGGTAACATATTCACCTTTAACACAAATCACTCAGCAAACTACTGACAGCATTAGATGTAAATTTCTTCCTACCTCTACAGTAAAGTAATCTGCATAAGGCACATCGGTGATCTCTTGTGATGTTTCAATAACCAGATGGCTAGCAAAATAATGACAATATCAGACAACAGAGAATAAGCATGCATTTGCACGGTCATTAAAAATTGGGATTGGCTTCAAAAAAAAGCTGCATATTTTATCAATACCTATCTCTGTACATCCGAAATTTCTGTGACTCCTGGCAGCCACCAAACTTTGCACCTTTGAAAGAAATCCAACAGTCATGTATACCAATATTTGATATAAAATGTAACTGAATATATGTAAACGAGAGAAAAATATTACCAAAATAAATTTTTATCGGATGTTGAAATGAGACATTGCGAGTGTGTCCAAGCTTTTCATGAGGTTGCCAAGAGGTACACCTAAACTCTGCACATACAAAGGTCTCTTCTGATTAAAAATAAATAAAAATATAAACACCGACAGAGAGAATTACGTACGAAACAACAAAATGATTCCATCACTTATAGCTCTACCTTTATCTCCACAACTTTTATGGAAAGATTCAACAAAACTGACAGCACCATCTGAGAAAAACAATCTAAAGAACTCTTCTACTGGAATCTGCAAACATACAGTAAACTTTTATTAGGTACATACGAAACTTTGCGTTCAGTTAATGCTTATATCCTCATAAATTTGAATGGTAATAAGTTCCATATTTTTCTCTATCCCACTAGTCAAAGAAAGTGACATTACCGAAAACTTTGCCTCTGCTACCTTTGTAAAATCAGATGATACTGCATGCAAGAACACAAAATTTGAGTGGTGAATTAGAATGATAACAAGAAAAGAGACCACAACAACCAAAAAGATGGATGATAGATCATGTGTGCAAAAACGAAATAACCGGTTCAGCAGGAAATAGGGTTCCATACTGAGTGCAAGCTTGTTGGGGGCAAAATAAGAGCTAGTGTAACTTGTGAAGTACCACTGTACCATCAAGAGGCAAGAAAATATAGCTAAGCTACCCCATTCTGATTACAGTAAACCCATTGTGAGACGGTTTCCCCATTGACCATGCAAATTTCAAACAAAGTCAATTTAAGTTCCAAAAAAAGCAAGCTAGAAGATTGACACAGAGAGACATACACCTAGAAACAGCAAGAAGTTAATTGATTGTCCACTTTAAGTGAACCAACACTTCTTTCTAAAATTAGGATATAACCAAGCGTTTGCATTCTTAATAATACTATCTACCAACAGTTTGACATGACCTAGCAAAAAATTCCCCGTTGAGTTTACTGAAAACACTAGCATTCACATCCTTAAACAGTTGACTTGAAAATGATAATCTGAGACTTTACCAAAACCAACCAAAATGAACTAGAATAAAAGCGAGGAAAGACTTTAACTACATTTTGGTGCGTTTAAGTCTTCAGGCTTCCAGTTCAAAGTATGGGTTGAAGAAGCTACAATATCTACAACTGGCTCTGCGTGCCGCCGAACAGTTACAGATGAAGGTGAAAGGCCATGTTGACTAATAACAGGAAGACTGGAACTGCCTGAAAGATGAGGTGTTTCATCCCTGTGAAGTGAAAGATAGTGAGCCGTGAAGCAGTTAGTTACAGCAACCAGGTAGACCATACGGAAGCGCTCAAAGTACCTTGATGGGGAATCTAACTCATTAGCCAAATCCATGGTACTGAGTGCCCTTTTAACAGCTCCATCATTTACCTGGTTGTTGGGCTCAGATAAAGAATCCTGAACAGTTAAGCTGAGGAGGATCAGCATGAAGAAACAAGAAACGAGCCTTAAGCAGTAATGAAAAGTGTATTTGCCAACTGCTGTTCGGTCACCTGAATCTCGCCTTGTGATTTGACAGCACTACCATATTCCAACCATCCATCATGGATAAGCTTGAAAGCTTCATCGCGGGAAAGAAATGAAGCAAAAAAGTACTGCAGAAAGAATGGGCTTATAAAATCAGGAAAGAGGCAACAACCAAAATCGAGTTGAGATGATGATATGATGAGGCAAAGAGAAGTGGTGTGGGTACCTTCTTCCCTCCAGCTAAAATCTCAATGGCATTGGGAAAAATACCAGCAGTCTTTGCTCGTTTGACACAAGATATTTCCGCAAAAGGAATGATTTTCTGCAACACGAGTTCAGATCAATAATATTGAAAAGGAAAACACTGAGCGCTATGGAGTAAAAGGTGAAAACACTAGTACCTTGGTCTCATAGCCAAAGATGTTGGAGTAAAAGCAGATAAAATGAATGAAGAGGTACATATGACCCTGCAATAAGAAAGAGAAGCCAAAAAAAAGGTAAGGCAAGATAATCGTAGAGACAAACAACAACACCGGAAAGAGACAAGTACCTGGAGAAGAATACTCTCCTGACAAGCACAGTTGAAATCTTGAACAAGGACCTACACGTACAAATCTGGGATACGCAAAGAGGGATCTGGAGAAGAAGCATTGGGGGAAGAAAGCAAACAAATACTTACTTCGTCAGCTGGAAGCCGAAATAATTGCCGATACTCTTCACTCCTCGATATGACTTCCGACTACAAGTAAGATAAATCCAGAATTGAAATTCGATGTTCCAAGAAAAAAGGAAACAAGTCAAAATGAATCACCTGATTTTCACCACCACGACTAGGGCTTGGGCTTGGAGAAGAAGTGGAACGGTCATGGCGATCAGGTGAGCCGCTAGAGCGTGATCCGTCGGGGGACGATGGTGAGGGATCGGAAACGACCTCCGGAGAAGCGAATCCCGCATCCATCGTCATGGCGGTCTCCGGAACGGAAGCAGTAGAAAGCATCGCCAGGTGAGAGGTGAGAGGTGAGAGGTGAGAGGTGAGAGGTGAGAGGTGAGAGAGTGAGAAGGATGAGAAAGGGAAAGTGTTTACAAGGATGAGTTTGGAGTTTGGCGGTCGTCGTTCGGTGCGGCGGACGACGTCAACGTCAACGGCCATTAAGTCAAAAGCATCGGCCAATTTGGGCTCACTTGATTGATTGGCCTTGTAATAACATTTGCTGGGCCAACTCTTGCCCATATGGCACTCGCAGGTCCACTTTTCGGTATTACCGAAATTCTGCATCTGTATGTATTATGAGAAAGATATTGAGTCTGAACAAGACTTGGATGGATAATAATTCAGTGTCAATGTTAATTCTCAAAGGTTAAAGCAAAAGAGAAGCAAGCAGGCAGTGGTAAATTTACAGCCGCCACAAACAAACAAACAAAAAACAATCCCGAGACTAAAATAATGATAGTGAGAGCGCTTAAAAAAAACAACGCAGTAAAGAAGAAACAACACTTGGGGACATGACATCATCAGTTGATGGAGTAGGAACGAGAACAGACGGTCTGGAGAGAGTCCGTGAAGAGAGATGAGAAGCTGGTCAGGGCTTGGAAGACATTTGGCAGGCCGGTTTGAAGATTGTTGAGGGTCATTGCCCGTGTCACCTCCACAGCTTTTTCGTGCCTCATCACCTCATCCTCCACCTGCCTCTGACAAGCCGCCAGCTCCGATTTCTTCTCAGAAAGCGGGTCACGTGCGTCCAAGGCCTCGGGTCCAGGGCCTATCCCAACCGTCGAATAGGCCTGGTAATACTTCCTCTCTATGCTCCTCAGTGAGGATGCCTTCTTCTCCAGCTCCTTTCCTACACTCTCTGTGCGTTTCTTCATCTTCACCTCTTCCCCCTGCTTTATTGATATGACATGGACCACGTTTACAAAGCTCTTTATGGCCTCTGACGCCACCGTGTCAGGCACTCGTTCCAGGCTCAGCTTCCACTCTTCACACAAGGCAAATGAGTCCGACCGCTGCTTCTTTGGGTCTTCGTTGCTCAAGGGAACAAGGCTGAGCTTGAACCAGGCGTGGAGGGAGCTTATGAACTCCCTTTGGAATTTGATGATGCGACAGAAGCTCAAGTGCCACAAGGAGACAGCTGACTCTAGGTCCCGCGTCACTTGCCTGTGTACTTCTGATGTTGACTCACCTTTCTCTGTTTGGTTGATCAGGCCACGGACTTGTTGGACGATGTTGTTCTGGATTTCGTGGTACTCGTGCATTGACTTCCACATGAACATTAATCTGCATTTGCAGGTGCCGCACGTGGTGGTTAGAGACGCAAACAAATCATCCCTACTTCTACTTCCATTTTGTCTAGAAAACGCCAACTGGCACAACAGCCTAGACCAAGGCTGTGTAGCCTTCATCACATAATTCAAGCCTAAGGCGTTAAATTATTTGCATCTGCGATTATTTTTGATAATATGTTTACAGACTAAACCAGCCATCAAGGAACAATGAAACACAAACCCAGCATCCTTCAAAGATTTTTTTTTTTTAAAAGGGAAGATGATGGCTGACCCGTGGCAGAGTTCAACAAGCTGAGGCACAAGGTCAGTGTCCCGGAGGCGGAGAATGGCATTAGACGTGGTTAAAACAGCTTCTGAAGTAACAATGATCAGTGATTGCAATCTGGTGATGGAAGTTTTAGTCTTGTCTAGCTTGGAGTCGTCGCCTCCCTTATACTCCTGGCTCTGCAACGCAGACAGCTTCTTCTCGTGCTCAATCTTAACTCCTTCTCTTGCCTAATTTTGCATTCCCAAGTTCAATAGGAAACAGCAAAAACTGAACAAGGAAAACCGAACAAGGAAATAGCAAATGTACCTTGACATCCTCATATAGCTTCTTCTCCCAGGCCAGGAGTCGGTCTAGAGTGGAGCAGAGGCTCTTGAGGCCGCCTTGTTCATTCAGGGAAGTTGCATCGAGCTTGTATTTCACTGCCAATGGCGGTTTAGAGGTCCAGCTTGCGCTCAAGTTGCTGAACACACTGCTTGAATGATACACCGTCTCTGCAGAGACACACAAGAGATGTGAATGAAGCAATTCTCAAAGGATATTATGTAGAAGAATAGACAAGCTGACTTACTCCTCAGCTTGCTGAAGCTGCGGTCGAGCTCAGCCCGGCCGATCTCAAGCATCGCGGAGACCTGGTCACCAGCGGAGGCAGCCTTGTCGAAGTAGTGTTGAACGGCGTCGAGGATCTCCTTCAAGTCCTTGTGCCTTACCACCATTTTCGTCTTGTAGCTGTCGGAAGAAGTCATAACATGATCGGGCTCGTCTTTTCCGTGGTCTTGTTGCTGTTTCACAGGCTGTGAAGGAGCATGCGACTCAATACCGGATCTGGAAGCGTGAGCTTCGCCCTCCCCATCACCGTCGGACGAAGTGGTGGCAGTAAAGCGGTCATGGTCGTCGCCCCATTCGCTGCAGTGAACTTCCTCGCGTTCGCCGGTGGCACCGTGTCTGTGGAAGTAATCTCGGTCAGTTTCAGCGTCGTAGTGGCTACGTGGAGGGTGCTTCTGCCGAGCTTTGCGTTCGAAGAACTCAGAGTCGGGGGGAGAGGGAGGGTAGAAATTCTCCCAGTTCCAGACGGAGGAAGCTTGGGAAGGAGAGCGGGAGTAAGCGGAGTTCTGGTGAGCAGTTGGATAGAAAGACCTAGAAGTGAGATTAGACCTCTCGCTGACAGGGGAGGAAGATGGAGAGGAGTCGGAGAGAATGTGGGGAAGCCTAGGGTTGTGGCGGCGGCGAGTACGGGTTGTGGCGACGGCGGCGGGGAGGTCGTGAGGAGGGGGTTTGGGGGAAGGGACACTTGGAGCATCGTGGTTGGAGGGGCGGAGAAAAACAGCGGGGGTGTTTTCAGAGACGGCGAGGGGTTCGCCGGAGCCAAATGAGGAGAGGGCGGAGCCGGTGAGACGAAGGGAGCGGCAATAGTCAGAGTGAGCGGCGGCGAGATGGTGACGAGCGTAGACGGCGTCCTTCATGAGACGGCGGCGCTCCTTGCAGCGACGGACGGCGTCCTCACTGTCGAGCTTGGAAGCTGTGCATCCCATTTCACACCAGAGAAGGGGAAGAAGACTATTTTTGCTCCCCCACACACTCAAGACTCTCTGTCTTTTCTGCTTTTCAATTTTTATTTTCAAAAACTTTTTGTCTTTTCAACAAACAAACAAAAAAAGAGAGTTTTCCACACCGAAAGAGGAAAAAAAAAAAAAAAAAGCAAACAAAAATATGTCAAGAGTGGTGCTTGACCGAGTCACCGAGGTTTCTTTCTTTGTGAGGCCGACTCGGGAGAAGATAAAGACAGACAAGTTATGTAAGTAATTATGAGAAACTTTCAAACGGGGAAGCTTTGCATTGTCGTTCTTGGGCCTGGAGGACACGACGAGGGGCACACATATCTCGAAGCGAGGGATCATGGGCCTAAAATCAAAAGCACAGTAGCACTCATTCACATAAACAATTTTCTTACGATTATTTCAAAGGGCTTTGTTTTCTGCTCAACAGCTAGCAAAGAAGAAAGCCATCAAAAACCCTACTTTGTTTGTGCAATCATCTTCCAGTCTGCAAAGTACAATACTCCCAGTTACATTACATATCTAAAAAAGTAATATCCGATTCTTCTTCCCACCAGGGTAAAGTTTTTCTCCCAACTCTATATAGGTAGTAGAAACACTGACGTACCAGTTGCGATTGCCAGGGATCCAATGCAAAACAAAAAAAAAACTCCTTTTCTAAGGTGATGAGATGCTGCTGCTTTCACGGCCTCCTCCTCTAGTGAAACCGAAATCCCCAAATATCCCCTGCGCAAAGCAGAATGCTCTTTTACCAACACTTTCCCCCAATCTCATCATACTAGTTTCGCTCGTTTTAAGAAACTAAAAATCAAAATTCACTTGACCGTGTCTCATGTACGTACCATTGCGTCATTGACAGCATATGTGACACAGTAATGTTCCTGTTGAAAACAAAACCATAATCAAATGTTTACCTCAATTACCTACACACTAGATCCGTCTGCCGCATCATCTAATGGAGACCCTTGGTATTCAAGGCCAATCATCTTTTGCTCTTTTCTAACTTTCCCATACATACATAGGTGGATAATCAAGTTAATAAGGTGGAAACCGACTTGCCTGCATCATGTGCCACTCTTCAAATTCGTCGAACAACTCCAATCGCTCGATCCTAGAACACACAACTATCTAAATCAAATATAGTTTCCAAGAGAAGTAGGCTTTCTAAAGAAAGGTCGTGAATTGAAAAAGGTAGCCAAAAGAAGATGGAGAGGAAAAGAAAACAGGATATAGAAAGAGGTTCATCTAAGAAAAAACAATGGAAAGCTCGAAGTCACGGGCAACAACATTTCTTAGGTATTTCTTGACAAAGATAACTTTTCCGAAAGAGTTCAGGCCAGAGACTAGATTTGAATAAGATAATGCAGTTACACAATTTTAAGGATAACTACAGCACTTACCTGCGCTTTTCTTGAGTATCAACAAAACTACCATACACTTTTAGCATGTCCCAGGCAACAGCTCTCTGATACGCCAGAACAGAGATGAGAGTAAGATACGAGAAGCCATATATTATACATTATACTTGAAAGTTAGCCCTGCGTTCATCAGAAAATGCACATTATTCTAACTACAACCAGCCATCAAGACCAAAACGAAAGACTGCAAAATGCATCATGATTCAATATAATGTCATCTTGATACCCTATTGCCACATCATAAACGACAGAATTATACAGGAATTGACAATGACCTGGCATAGACTTTTAACAACCATGTTTTTGCTAGATGACTTTGCACTCAAATCCTTGCATATTTGCATTTAAACTTTAAAGTTGACGTCCAACTGTTTGGCAACTCAATGCAAGATTGCGGGCATAAAAACATATATCAGATTGCATTACATTATCATGAAGTTTTAACTGCAAAGCGCACCTGCCATTCATTGTCAAGAAACAATCTCTCCTTTGCAAGTAGAGTTGGTGATGCATCAATGCTTAAGAGTGCACAACCCCGACTCTGAAGCACAGAAACACCGTTACAGCTAAAAGAAATCAGAACCTTCAATGAAGGTAAATTGATCAATACCAGATGTACACAAGTGACAATATTGTGATATTTAAATATTTTACTAGATTCAACATAGTTTTGCAAAAATTTCAACAAGTTAAGCTTTGCTCATGAAGATGTAACTGCAACAAGAGTAAACACTATTACCTCCAAATTTCTTATCATTTGATGTCCAAATGCATCGTCCGGATGGATCTGCAAACAGAGACCCAACGAGTTAGACACATCAGCAGCAAGATTCATATCAGCAATATTATGCAGACAAAGAAAATCACAGTTGAAAACTCTATAGATACAAAATGCCAGAAAACCTGCTCATATAAGAAAAATACTGCAGTTGAAAACGTTTTTGACGCCCAATTGACGATGGCACGGCTTGAATCTGGGTCCAGATATATCAAAACACATTCTGCAATAATAAATGTCGGCAGACTGATAATGATATTAGGGATCAAGCAGGTAGGATTGAGGTTCAAAAATATGTCATAACAGTGTGTAACATATAAAAATTTGTTCATGCGTACCTTGGATCCATATCTGCAAATAATATGACATCTCTTAATTTTGGTATATCACGCAGGTCAACTGGAAGTAACTTGTAATGATCACTGAGCACTTGGCCTTCCTCTGCAGAATTAAATAGCGTAACAATATAGAGTAAGCCACTAAAACTACAAGCCAACGGTAAAAAGCAAAAGGGATTTGCATTATTAGCTTGTAGAAGCTGACAGAATGAAAGATGAAGAACAGTATCAGCAATAGCTGGACTGCACTAGTTGAAATCCATCATAAAGAAAGGAATCATTCTACATTTCACATAACAAAAAGGCCTCTCACCAACTGAAATAGATGCATTTGCTCCTAGCTTGTCCCTTAGCTGGCTGGAGTTTTCTATAACAGCAGCCTTTTTACTTGTCACCTGACGTAACAAGTGAATCCATTTAGCATTAAACTGAGTACACCTGATGAATACTTTGTTCAGCATTCATCAGGTAAAATCCAATCAGTTAAAAATAAATTTCATGAATGGTACCTCCTTAAAATCCAGTTCCACATACAAATTGGGCCCTTTCCCCTCATCCTGCAAAATGGAAAAATGAGAAGAGAAGCACCCCAACTCCCAAAAATAGACCGGACTACATATAACTAGGACAAATGGAGAATACAGTGAACTTCACAGACCTATTAAAACGAAAAAAGACGCACCAGCAACTGAAAATACGTAGTATCAAAGCCAGCTCCGAGTGACAGTATCTGTTTCTTCGCTTGAGCTGTTTCATTAGAACTTGTCCCACTTTCCAGAAACTGAGACATAAGCTTTCGGAAGGCAGCCCAACGGGAAAAGTAACCTAGGGAATCCAAACCAGTAGCGTCAGCTCGTCCAAACAGGACATACAGCAAACAACATTACCCACATCAGTAAGAGTTACCTCGATTAATTATTGGAGATCTTCGAACAGGTCTTTTCACAAAGAGATGAACATAATCGTCTTTCATATATCCCTTTTTGACACAAGACCTTCAAAATTCATAGCAAATCAACATAACCACCCAGCTTATTTTATTCATGCTCTAACATCCACAAACAACTAATAAAACACAGAAGAATCCCGTACTGGAGTAACAAATAACAATATCAAAGAAGAGCCCTAATTTACGGGAGATTTGGGGAAACAAACAAAAGAAACGAAGTAGAAGAGAGAAAGACAGAAATAGGTAGCGTACAGTTTACTGGCCGATGCATCGTCGTTTGTAGCCTGCACAGCCGCTCTGTTGCTGCGAGATTCTGCCGGCGGAGTCGCCATATCTTCCGATCAATCCCTTTCCCCCGGGACAGAAGGAGAGCCTCTCTGTCTTTGTCGCTGCTAGCAATTAGCAAATACTGAATTCTCAAAGACGCCATTTGGGCTAAAATGTGAGATCAATCACGGTTTATGATCTATATTTTGGGCCTTAGCCCAATAAGTACGTTTGGATTGAATGAGGTATTTTTTTCTCAAAATATTTTGCAATGATAAAAAGAAGAGAAGGACAATTGTAGTCTTGTAGATATAAGTTATAACCTTGTTGATCAAGATAATATCTTGTAGATATAACCTTGTTGATCAAGATAATATGCATATATAACCTAACCTAAAACCTGCATACATTATTAATTTTTATTGACAAAAATAATTCTTAATTGACATAAATATGTCCAGGGTTAGTCTATAAATTACTTTTGTTTGGTTATTATTCATTGTACAACATAAACTTGTTAAAAGTACAAAAAAACTTTCTAAAATTTATAAAAATACACCTTTTCTCATAACTTTAACAAGTTTAAGAAACACTAAATCATAATAAACTTTACCCTAAACCTTAAATCTCAAATTCTAAACTCTAAACCCTAGAAAATAAATATTAAACTCTTTCTAAAATTTATAAAAATACACCTTTTCTCATAACTTTAACAAGTTTAAGAAACACTAAATCATAAACTTTACCCTAAACCTTAAATCTCAAATTCTAAACTCTAAACCCTAGAAAATAAATATTAAACTCTTTCTAAAATTTATAAAAATACACCTTTTCTCATAACTTTAACAAGTTTAAGAAACACTAAATCATAAACTATACCCTAAACCTTAAATCTCAAATTCTAAACTCTAAACCCTAGAAAATAAATATTAAACTCAATCCGTCGGATCAGGTTTTGTTACAAGTCTTAAACTATTAATCTAAACCCTAAATTGGAATGAGGAAACTCAAACACAATGTAGTAACTACTTATCGAGAATAAAATATTATAAACGCTAGAGCACTATAAATCTTAATAACTAGTTAGTGAACCTAAACTAATTAATGTTTAGTAGGCAATCCATAAAATACATACAATAAAGGAAAACTAAATTCTAAATAAGAAATCTAAACCCTAAATTGAAATGAGTGGAACCCAAAACTAATGTCGTAACTACATAACGAGATGGTAATATTCTAAACGATAGAACACTAAATCTTAGTGAACCCAAACAATTAATGTACAATATGTTATCCATAAAAGACATATGGTAAGAAAAAACTAACCTTAAATTGTATTGGAAGAACCTAAACGTAATGTCTTAATTACCCAACGAAATGAATTAAGCCATGCATTAACTACCCAACAATGTTACTATAAACATATCCGTGTTTAAGGAAATATTTACGAGTTAGCTATGCAACTAATTTTTATTCATCTTCTCAAGTTACACTATGAAATTTCATTTCTTTCAGATTCATACTGATTCATTAGAGATATCAAGATACACTAAAGTTTATGGTGCATTATCGCTAGTAGTATAAACAATAAATAGGAGGGTTAAACTGTAAAAGACACATGGCAAAATGATATTTACCTTATACATTTTTGTTGGGTGTTAGATATGTATATTAACTCGATAAATGGTTATGTGTACATATTCCCCTAAAAAAAATTACTTATTTCAATACAATTTTTTCTGATCTAGCGGTTGAATATTGGAGAAAAAGTTAAATAGAAAATTCTTTAAAATACCACATCATTAAGTTTTTGTTTCAAACATAACATTATTAAAAAGGAAATTATGATTTTAAGTTTTATTTAGATGAAAATTAAGAAGAAAAAAAATGTTCTCTCTCTTTTTAAAAAAAAAAAATTAAAAAGGAATTTTACAAGAATTAGTCACGTCACATTATTTTCCGTCATATAAAAAGAGCAGAGGAGAAGTCTCTTCCCGTTTCCCTATCGGCCTTTGCGGTGTGGAAAACCCTAACACCGGAGCTTTTTATCGTCGAAATCGATTCATCGAAAGCCTTGGGACTCTGGTTTGTTTGTTTGTTTGTTTTCTTTAACCCCACCGATGCTTCCTACACCCTTTGATTGCTGACTTAAGTTTCTGTATTCGTAGTGCGTGAGTGATGGATATCGAGCAAAAGCAGGCGGAGATAATCGATCAGCTCGTTCACCGAGCTTCTTCATGCAAAGGCGAGGCTCTTGGGCCTATCATAATCGAAGCTACATCGCATCCTTCTCTGTTCGCCTTCTCCGAGATTTTGGCTCTACCCAATGTTGCCCAGGTTTTCCCGAAACTGTCTCCAGTATTTTTTTCTTACGCAACTTAGTTTTTGAATGCTAATCATATATTGGATCCATTATGCTTTGATTTTGGGACCTAACTCGACGATCTAGGGTTTCTCCTGTTTGCTTTAGGAACCTTCTCAAGATTGGTAGTTTTCTGTTCGCATACATAGGAATGCGTGTTTGTTTTTCCTTTTTTTTTTTTGGCTTGGTGGTGGTGCTTTCTTGTTTGCTAAACGTTTGTTTTACAGAAATTGGTTGTACATTTTTTCTTTAGAGTTACTCTATTCTTGGAGTTAGTAATCTTACTTAGTAGGTTTCTCCTAATGTTGCATTTTATTGGTCTCTTAAGCTCTTAACAATGCATTGCAGCTTGAAGGAACCACAAATTCTGTCTACTTGGATGTGCTACGGTTGTTTGCCCATGGCACCTGGGGTGACTACAAATGTACGACTAGAACCTTTAATATTTCGATTCGTTTTACCTTATGAATGTTGTTCATACCGCTTTCACATTTTCTTATATTATTTATGAATGAAACTCTAGGCAATGCTAGCCGTATTCCTCAGTTGGCTCCTGACCAAATTCTAAAGCTAAAGCAGCTCACTGTGCTTACCCTTGCGGAGTCAAACAAGGTATCACTTTTTTTTTTTGGTTGTCATGTAGTTTGACAGTTAATTAGGTTCCTCATTCCACCTATCCTGCTCTGTTATGTACTCTGTTCTATTATCTATTCGACTGTTGCGGTTTCTCTTTCTTTCTTTTTTTCAACTTTCTAAGACGCCCCTGTTTAGTGTACTTAGTTTGTTTCCCTATCTTTTCCACATGTATCTCACTCTTCTAGTTAATTACTTAACATTTAAACAGGTATTGCCCTATGATACACTGATGGTCGAGTTAGATGTCACCAATGTCCGTGAACTCGAGGACTTTCTTATCAATGAATGCATGTACGCGGTGAGTACTCTAAGCAATTTTCTTTCTGAGTAATCTCTATTTTTCTTTACCAGCAAGTTGCACAGACAACTAACTGTGATAATGCAGAAAGGTACAGAAGTATGGTGCTGATTTTTTAAACTTTCCAGGGCATAGTTAGAGGAAAACTGGATCAGTTAAAAAGATGTTTTGAGGTGTGTTTTGTGTCTCATCTCCTTATATAACCATTGTCCTTTTTGTTTTAACTTATGAACACCTCTTTAAGTGCCATATATCTTGGAATCATGCAGGTTCCATTTGCAGCTGGTAGGGATCTAAGGCCAGGACAACTAGGGAATATGTTACACACAATGTCAAACTGGTAGTTTCTTTGATCTAGCTTTCTACTTCCCTTGGTTCCCAGGATTTTTTTGCGCTCTATTTCTATTTAATAGAACCCGTACATAGTGTTAGAAGATATGACAATAATGATTTACCTCCACGACCTACTCTTGAGTTCCATGTGAATTGTCCTTTTTTCCATGAAACAGTTTGCGCCTTGCCTGATTTATAAGACTGTTAATGTGTTGGAAAAAAATTATGTGTAGGTTGAACACATCAGAAAATCTGCTCGTCTCAATTCAAGACAAGATAAAATGGGCGGACAATATGAGTGAGATGGACAAAAAACATCGTAAGGAAGCAGAAGAAGTGGTGGAAGAAGTGAAGAAGTCTCTGTCCATGAAGGTCAGTGATACATGTGATGGGTTTGGAAGCCTAAGGGCTTCACTATTCCCTACCAAGTATATAATGTAACTGGTAATGGTTTAGAATCAGGGTTACTTTTATGTAACCATGAGTTAGAGTCCAGTTAGCTTTTCTGTCTTATATCTTCAGAGAATCAGAGTTGGTTTATCAAGAATTTAGTTCTTTGCAACAGGAAGGGGAGAGACTCCATTAAGAAATCTCTCAAGGTCTTTCAGCTTTGTAATTCGAGTACTATTATAGATTAAAAAGCTATGTTTCTAAATGTTGAACGAATCAGTGAGTCGACGGTGGCAGGTTTTTTTTAATGGTCAAGATTGCCATTCGTGGTTTATATAAAACATTGATTATGAAGTTTTATAAAAATTCCATTATAGACGGCTGCTGTGTTACATTTTAGTGTAGTGTTAAAGAATCGACCAAAGATAAGAGGAAATGAAGTGTTTGGCATATGCACTTATCATTGTTATAACTGGAGTGATTTAGTTGTTATGTTTTTGTGGAATGAAAAAAGGTTTTTGTGCTTATGTGATTGGGAAGGGTATTGGTCGATGTAGTCTTACTTACATTGTGGGCAGGGGGATGTTGACAGCAGAGGGCATAAAGAGATGTTTGGGGAACCAAGTGGAGTGATGGACTACGAAGAAGATGGAATCCGACCAAAGAGGTAACATACCATTAAATATTAATCTGATATATGATACAAGGCGCATGTTCAAGTATGATGAGATGAGATATAATACAAACTAGAAAGGAGATGATAACACGCTCATCTTTGGAACGCAGGAGGAGGCATCCGGTACCAAGGTAGAGTGAGGAGAGAGTAAAAGGGATTTGTAATGTTGTTGTTGATGGACAAACCATTTACCGAGAGTAGATTATGATGATGATGATTTTGGGGGAACTTACGCCCTCTTTTGCTTTTCTTTTGGTTGCGGATTTTTTTGTTACAATATATGTGGCCTTTTATTTCGACTTGCATAAAATCCTCAATATATTCTCTCTCGACCTCGACTACAAATTTAGCGGTTAATAGTTTGCCCAAAAGGATAGAGAACCAAGTTGGATTGATGAGTAGATAACGTTGGAGTCTAGGATTCAGTAATCAATATATTCAAAGTTAACGAGCAAAGCTAGGTGGTGGGGTCATATGGTACAAATAATGGAAAGCAAGGCATGGAACTCTAGCCGTCAGGTTTATAATGTCAGTGTTCCTCCGTCTTCTAGCCACCGGCGAGCATGAGGTTGAGACTGGTGAACTCAGGCGGCCCTTGGTGAGCTTCGTGGGTTCTGGGCCATCAATGCCGATGAGGTGAGGGAAGTTGAGCTTAGCCTTGGCCCCTCGCATCTTGAAAGCCGCTCGGTCGAAGGCTGCGGCTGCTTCCTCGGCTGTCTCGTAAGTGCCGAGCCAAATCCTTGCTCCATGTTTGTTGGGGTCTCTGATCTCTGCAGCGTATTTGCCCCAAGGCCTTCTTCTGACTCCTTTGAAGTTGCCACCTCTTCTTCTTGCGGATTCTAGATCTGGGCTGGCGGAGAAAGAATGGAGAGTCTCCGAGTCATCCTCTAGCAGATGCCGGCGAATCGAATCCAGAACCAAGGAGCAGTTATCTGATGTGCGATCTTTCTGCATTCTTCACTTTTAGAGTCTTTGATAGCTCGCGATGTGTTTGCAAACACTGAGGGTGACTCTTGAAACTGTATATATAGAGAAAGAGAGAGGGCCCCTCCTCTGTTTTACTATTATATTTGCACTTGCTTGGAAACGCCTTATTTAGGTCACGTTTTCCATTAACCTCTTTTCTATTTTTTTTATATATATATTCAATCTCGACAAGGAATCTTGCTTTGCTTCCACGGGCCCTCGAAGACGCCTTTTTCTTATTATTTATTTCTACTATTTTTTTTTTTTTTTGTCGGCAACTGCTTTCATTTATAAGAAAAAATCATACAAAGAGTGACAGCTTGGGGGTTGAAACCTATTGAACCCTTAAAAAGGGATCTAACCCTCGAAAAGAGAGACTCATTTAACTCTAAACGAGTGTATTACCCGAACACATGAGGGTCTTAAGAGAGGAGCTCTAAGACAAGAGCTTACACTTCAGCGTATCAACATCAAACAGATGCCGGAAGGACCGATTATTCGGCTAATCCGATTAACTGGTCAAACTGAAACAAGCCAGTCAACTAGCTGAAACTCTAAGAATCAAAATTTTCCTACAAACTTAGCAGTTCAAGCCCAAACATTAACATGAAAAAATTAAGGTGGGTTTAAAAGAGTAAGTGAAGCCCATTAAAGCAAAACAGCTCACGAAACTCAGCGTACGATCTACGCCTAGCCACGTGTCCGCTTCTCATCGAAAATCTAGAACCGTCTTTGCATACCCATCGGAGAAAACAAACCGCCGAGAAAATCTCTCTGGTTTTCACATTCGGGGATTATTCTCATTATTTTTTAGTTATGTTGCTTGATTGATATTTGGCCTCAAGCAAAAACACATAAGTAATTTTTTGAGGAAAAAAACGTCATTTCCCCCCATTGTAAATAAAAAGATTTCAATGTTTTGTACAGATGGATATTTGCCTCGAGATGAGCATTTCATCTCTCTACTTGTCACTTGCCAGAGTCTTAAACTTAACAGACCTTGATGTTGACACCAAGACTCTGCAACTGATCAACAAGGACTTGTCTCCTTGGCTTGGCCCCTGATGATTTGAGCCATAAGCATGAGATCTTTGCAAATGCAGCTTGGCTTACAAACTGGACCTTGCAAGCCAAAACTCTGCTCTGGACCTGTGTTTTGAGGCTCATCATACCCAGCCAGATCTGACTCTGTTACCACCACCACCGACCCATCATCAAAACCTGATTTCTCTCCCGCACTTGCTAAGCTTGTTCGCTTGACAATTTGGTTTGCCTTCTTCCTTCCCATACTGTAATTGTAGAATTGCTTCACAGCCTGCCATTCAAAATCTATATCATCTTAGCAACAAAGCACGGCAGCAGTTTGTAAATAAATTTTAGAAAGCGCACCTTCCACTGTGCCGAAGCAAGCATGACACGCGGCCTTGTGGACCTAATGTACTCATACGCACACTCGGGTGTCATTCCCCTGTATTGCACCTATCGGGAATGGGTACAAGTGAGAAATATATGATCTGATTGATAAAGGCAAGCTAGTCAAGGATAGATGGCAAACCAGGTAACAGAGAACAATGGTTGTACTGCGTCCCCGACCAGCCTTGCGGTGAACATAAGTAGTCTTGCCACTTGACGCATTCCCTTTTACCAATAATTAAAAGAAGCAATAGGATGAGTTTTGAACAAACAGATTGTAGATGATGAAACTTACTGTGAATAAAGTCAACAGCTTGGCAAATATCACTGATTGATGGAGCAAAGAGATAATCCCTTGTCGGAAGCTCTAGATGGTTGATACCATGAGCCTGCAGGGAATCAAATTAGGAATATATATATCTGGGTAGGAAGCAAAGGTAAATGAAATTAAAGAAGATACATACATACATACATACATGATAGAGAGATGTGTGAACCAAAGTCTCAAAAGGCTCGTTGAGGGTGACGACGCCATATACACCAAGTTCCTTGAGACGTCTTCCTTTGGCACTAAGAAGATGGGAGGAGAAGCGTCTTCCTTTGGCACTCAAAAAGGAAAATCTCCAATCTTTCCTTTTCTCAACAAACCAATAGACAAGTGGGAACAAAAACAGAAATTCAATATCCTCATTTTTTTTCTTCAAATGATGATATATGATGATGTCATCTGGTTTTGGTTTCCAATAGCCAAAACAATTCTTGATTTCTTTCTAATCGTTTTGGTAAATTCAAAAAGACTAAAGTGTATATTATTTGTTTTGGAAACGATCTAAGGTAAAAAGTTGGAAGAGCAGAGTTGAGTCAAAAGTTGTCTCAAATGTGAAACATACTGTAGTAGCTAGTGAGCACTAACGTACAATGTTGTAAGTAAATCATGAAGGTAAGTGTACTCGCACTGCTGATATGGATATCTGCAATGAGGCCAACTGAAGCTGAATTTGAACTAAACACTGCCGGGCTGCTCGGTTCTCCAATCACATCCCTAATTAGGAATGACATGTTAGTCATTTAAATCATATACTACTACTATTGATTTACTCTCTCCGGTTTCTTCCTATCAGACAGACACTCCTCTTGAATTCTCTTCAAGGCCTTGTCTAATATCTTGTACTATATGGGCAAGTAAGAGAGGCGGCCTGTGTGGGTTCAGTTCTGAGTGGCTACTTTTGGGCTTTGGGCTTTATCATAAGAGAGACCTTTATTATGTTTTTTTTTTTTTTTTTTTTGGGGTGAATTACACAGAGAAGAAGAACAACATCATCTCATTTATTTAAACGGTGGCTAAGGAATGTAAAGGGTATTTGAAATGAGGTGGAACTGGATTTGAATGGTGATTCTATCTTCCACGAGGTAACCTTTGGAACGTTCGTGGAGATCCACAAGAGACATGAATCGTTGGAATCCCAAAGAGGGCACCTCTCGAGAGTACCACTTGCCGACTGCACAAATCAGAAAATTACATATATAAATCAGAGACAGTGTGTGTGAATGAGAAGAAGAAGGAAGGAAGGAAGGACGAGTTGGTGGTCTTACGTTGCCTCTGGATGTTGTTGGATGGGTTTGTGTTGAGGACTCGGATGCTGGCTTTGGCGTAGACCTTCTCATTCACTCGGAGGCTCTGGCTCTGGCTCTGGCTCGATAACTCCAAGTATATCGACAAGTAGTTGCGCCATCCATCACCGTCTCCTCTCGGTGCCACTCATTTTCCTGCCAAAAATTTAATTAATTACTATTACTGCTCTCTCTCTCTCTCTCTCTCTCACCTTTAAACCCGTAGAAAATCTCTATTTGCTCTCACCAGTTACTTCCGGCTACGGCGAATTCATCGGAGTAGACGAACTTGTACTCTTCCAGCCGAGAGAATTTCAACATCCTCCATGTGAAGTTGCCGTTTTCAGGCTTGTCTAAAAAGGAGAGTCTTTCCGAGTTGTGGTAAGGTTTCAGGACAATGACCTCAGCTCCAAACTGGCACTTGTCTCCCACAAGGTACCCATTCTTCTCGTTCAACAAGGTCGACAGCTGTATCAATTTCCCTATTCCCCACTCTGTTTTCGCTGCGTCCAATCGCTGCACTTCCGTCTCTGCACCCACAACCATTGATTCATTATCTAAAAAGCAAAAAAGATGAAAGCTTTCCAATCATATTGTGGGACTCACCCTCCACCACCAAGTACTTGTTCCGTGGCTTAATCTGCACGAAGAAGCTGATCTTGGTGTGAATCTCCCAGCCTTGGGGCAAGGAGCTTGGCTTGTCTAGTTTCAAATAGAGAGATATATGATCTGCTCCACCGTCTCTAGTGTTACCACTCGGGTACAGTGTCAGTGTCCTGTTCCCACCACCACACTCAACCATGTTTACCAAAAAATATAATAGAGATGATTTTGTTGAGGATGATATATATATACTTACCAATTGTAACCACCGGACTGAAACACATCTGATTCGTAGGTCGCAGCGCCAGTGCTGACCAAATTGGAATAGGAGTCGAGGTTTAGACCGTAAGTGGAAGGAGGTGCATCTCTGAAACCCCTGGAGATGGAACTGCTGCTGCCGTTGAGCAAGGGCATGACCTGAACCAACACAAGACATGACAAGAGGCAGAGCAACAGTATTGTTGAGTACTTGTTCTTCATCTTCTTCTTCTCCCCATCTTCTTCCAACAACATCATCCTCTGATTTTCTTCTTACTGCTGCTACTTGTTTTATTAATTATTTTCACACCTTGGATCTGGATGGAACTCTGCTTGCATATAATATTTAAAGAAAACAAAAGAGTAGTTACACAGGCGGTTTCCTTTGTTTCCCATATTGAACACGTGTTCTTCTTGTTTTGAATAAGCGACAAAAAAAAACATATAACTAACTCCCCATCTCTAGCCAATTCTCCTTTTAAGGGAAAGTAGAAAGGAAATTCTTTTGTAATTAGAAAACAAGTCTTAAAATTAAATAAAAGCTAATTTAATCTCTACTGTATGTATATTGTTACAACATAATGCAACACAGATACAGATGCAAATTGAACTAATGAGAGTTGTCGGGGACCCAACCGGAGACCATTCCCTCGTCAACGGGCTTGAGACCACCACAGGATCTGGCAACCGATTCAAAGAGTTTCTCAATCTCAGGCGCACACCTGATGAAGGCTTGTTTCCAGAAGCCATATCTTGGATTCTTGATGAGCTCAATGAATGTGATTAGGAGTCCCCATGGATGCGGCCGGTTCACAATGAGCCGTTCCAACAACACTCTTGTTATTTGCTCCTGTATGATCTCCTGTTGTTTCAATCCCAACCAAAAATTAGCTTTTTCCTAAGCAAGACAAGACTCTTGTTTATTAGCTTAGAGCGGCAAAATGACCCTCACCTGGTCAGACTCGAAGAAGAGATAGAGCATGATGAAGGAGAAGTAATGTGTGTGGTTGTTGGGATATCGAAGCTGATTGGCAATTGCATTAAGGAACAGGTACCGCCCTTCCGTATCAAGTTCCATACTTAAATACTTGAACATCTGCAAGGCCACCACATTTTGAGCCTGTGTCTCACCCGCCTGTAGCTGCTGAATAGCCTGTTATCGGTAGATTAAATATTTATTCCTTTAGCAGATCCATTTAGTAAACTAGGCTTTAAATAGTCATCAGACATCTACCTGCATTCCAGTATATAGCACAAGCGAGTTGATTAATTGTACACTGTAACAGGTTCCAGCTGAACTAGCCTCGCTGGACGAGAGAAGCAGCTTCTGCTTCAACTCACTTAGGAAAGTTGAACTCTGTTGCCTCGACTGCAGAAAAATTAAACAATCAGAGGTCTTTCCTGATATAATCTGAAGGAACCCCAAAGGGAGCATACGTCAAAATTAACAATCAGGTGTTTTATTACCGTCAGATACTCATCCACGTCATTCTTCATTTGCTTTGCTTTTAGCGCAGCATCAACCTCAGAAAGGATACAGGGAGCTTCTACTATCTCAGGCAGCAAATCAATCTGCAGTGAACAAGATAAATCAGCCTACAAGGAATCTTTTTCTTTAGGATATGAACATGCTGCGCTCTCCACTATCATCTCGAACCTTTAGGTTTGGGGTAGAAGGATCTGGAAGCCTCATGTTCCGTGGAAAAGAACTGAGAATAATATTTCGCATTTGTATGCAACTTGAAGGAATCACATCACAGAAAGTAAAATGATAATCACAGAGGAACTCTGGGAAGTCATGAAGCAGCACCAGCAACACTCTCAATGTCCCTTTGTATAGGAAATGAACCTACGTAATTGATAAGCAAACAAGAGAGAGACCACTTTAAGGTTACCATCAACTATATCCGTAGTGTTCACTGCAAAAATTACAGAAGAGAAAAAGGCACAAACTGGTCCTCCGAGTTCAGCTTTTCTCAAAAATGGCTCAAGAAACTGGAGCAAGTCCACCAGCAGGCGTTGAACATATGGCCAACCCTTCTGGCCATTAACTGTAAGTAGCTTGGGCATGAAGCTTCTGTGGCTGACCAGCTCTAGCCATGCAAAGCTGGATCATTTATAGAACCTCAGTAGAGCAGAAAAATATATAACACAATTGATCAATCAAAGAAAAGAAGACACATATGTCAACCACATGAATCATAGTTCCTGAAAGATTCCACTTTTAATAAAAGCATGACGAAAATCAGGTTTCTGTCCTAACCTGAAAGCGGGAATCTTAAGAGGCTGCAGTGCGTGGAATGCATTGGCAAAAGCTGTGAGAACCTGCAAACAAACGATGGATGTTAGTGATAGCAATAAATAGCAACTACTTCAAGGAAGACAAAACGCACCTGAAAGTTTGCGCCATCAGTCCCAGGATCCAAGGAACATAAGTCCAGCAGCCAGTTGATGAACAATCTAAAATATGGTCTTGGATTGAGTGATGTCTTTTTATCTTCTGCGTCCTTTTGAATAGATCTCACAGTGACAGCCATGATCTGCAACCAGTAATCAATATCAAACCCACTTACCTTTTCACCAGTAATAGTAAAAGTTGGATTTATTTCCAATATATGTGTTCCCTAACCTCCGAAAGAAGAAATAACTTGCTGCTAGACTCTTGTTCAGGGAAGTACTGAACAGGTTGTCATAAAAAATCAGAAACAGAAAAAAAAAAAAAAAAAAACTTGCTGTTAGTCGGCAATGAATGTATTATGGGCTTAATTATCTAAGTTGCACGTCATAAAAAAAAAATTATGAGCAGTTACCTTCAATATTGAAAAAACAAGCTTTGCATAAATATCGATGATAAGGAATGATGGACCCTGAGCTTGCTGAGGAGATTGCACAGCACCAGAACTAAATTCTTCAGAAGATATACAATGAGCAACAGAGAGTTCCTAAACAAAGGAACACCCAAGTTAATAATGAGGCCTCTACAGATTTTGAAAGTGCTAATGCTAAGAAAACTTAAACGTTAAATCACCAGAAGAATTCTGAAAAAACTCTCCGTTGTATCATCTCCCTTAAGTAGTCCAGTCTGATGCAAATGCAAGACATACTGCGAACAAGCCGTTTCATTTGCACCGGAAACTTCGCAGATTTGATACCAGTTTTTAAAAAGCGTGGACACCTGCCGAACAATACGGACAAAACACAACACACACAAAAAAAAAAAAGATAAACAACAAGAGACGTATGTACCAACATAGAACTGAAGAGAACAAAATATGTAAACACATATATGTATATTTCATGGAGAAAAAAATATAACACATAGCATTAGAGTGGAAGATTAAATTTCATATACAAAACAAAAAGGTTATGAACAACATGAATAATGAATCATAATAGCTTCAGAGAAACGTTTCTTTGTAGCTTGCAACTTGATTGTGCTGATGCAAACATTTCAGCTTTTGATATACTCATTCGCAAGTGAAGTTTTAGATTTATGCAATTCCCAATTAACCAGCAAAAAAAGTAAAGTTCCTCATCCATATTGAAGTAACATGGAGAAAAATTACCCGATTCCGGAAACCCGCAGGATCCGATTCCACATATTCGGAGCCAGTATTCTCGTCTAAATTAGTGGTGGTATTACACACAACCTGACAACAGAGCTAAAATGTCAAATGAATTTACAGTCTAGTTCGAAGCAACATTAGGTAATGAAATCATCTGAAACCTTTTCATCCTTTGATTGTCTATCATTATTCTCATTTCCGGTTGCACTATCAGAGAGACCAGCTGTGTTAGTAACTGGATTTCTTATGATGTCAATTAGTTGTTGCAATGACTCAGGAGATCCGGATTTTGAGGCAAGCTACAACCAAAACAAGGAACAAATAAAATTGTAGCATCAATTTTCAAACATGCAAAACATATCAGCATAAAAACAATATTTGAACCTAACCACGACATCTGTCAGTTGGCGTAATCCCTAATCCCTAGTTGTATTTTTTGAACCTAATCCCTAGTTGTGTTTTTTTCACACCTACTAATATGCATTTTATATAAGAGGTATTATTAATAATACAACAAGAATATGCAAGATTGCAAGAGCAACGGCTGAAGAATGTTAAATTTGCAACCTTTGCCAGCGCATCAACAAGACTGTGGAGCTCTGAAATGACACTAGACTCCTCAGTGACCAAGGATTGGAGTAGAGAAATAGCAAAGTCAGTGGCGCTTTCTGCACAGAAAACAACTAGTTAGCCACGTCAACTTACCATAAGAAAATACAAGTACACAAGGACATGAAGAACTATATGTTATTCGGCATACTGTTTCTCCCTCCATCAAGATGCTTTGCCATGTGAACGTTGTACTCCGCTAGATTAAGCAACTCGTGTTGGATAAGACCAATAGTAATATCTTTGTTGAGCTTCCGCTCCTCCTCTGAATAAATCACCTGTATCAAGAAATTTGAAGAAAGTTACATAATTATAACTAGAAATACCAAAAAAAAACACAAATCTCGTATCCATAACCATTTGAGGATAATTCTTGTCATATATTATCAGTAGCTCCGACTACAGGAAATAGGCTCGACCAAATACTTATATGATATGTCAGGAAATAGTAGCATATTTTTGGAGAAATATCAGAAGCAACTGAACTAAAGCACATAAAAATGTGAAATACAGCAAAAAGATGAATGATCTTGAAAAGGTTATAAACATACCCAACTAGTGAGTTCTTTAACGACACGCTTGCAAACATCACGAATAGCCACAAGAATTGCTAGGTTAGCACTGACGTGAAGGTTACTTGATGCATTCTCATAAAGAGCCTTGAAAGCTTTTTGAGCGACAGCCAAAGCTGCTTCATCTCTGCTTATACATCTGAGGATGATTTCAGGAACTTCAGAAACTACAGCCTGAAAAACCAATGAGATGTGCAGCAGTTATTAAATTGATATAGGATGGAACCAGATAGGCATCAATTGGAAAAAACCACAAAAATAATTTCCGGAAATTAAGAAATTGTTTAAAAATTAACTCATAATTCCATTAATTCTAGGCGAACATAAATAGATAACGATTCTGCACTATAACCACTTCTCTGCACTAGGAAATCAAGTACCTGAATTTCTTCATCTCCGGCATTATTAGCCACTAAGTCCTCCATCTGAAACGGTTTCAAGAAGTCAACCACATATGATATAGAGCAGCCAAAATAAATGTAGCAACGAAAAAACAGAATAGCCACTTTACTAACCTTCTGAGTAACAGTTTCATACTTATCCAGTGCATCTCTCGTGGACAGGGAAGGCTGTGTGATATTATTTCCTCCAAGACGATCCATGGTAGCAGCTGAAGTCAATGTCTGCAATGATGTTCCAGTTTCCTTGTGTATAAATAAGAGGCACAACTTAGTAATTCAATATAAACCTAAGCGAGTCAAATTTCAAAAACACACAGTAGTCTCACTTTCATAGCAGCGTCAGATGATTCAACCAGGCTCAATTCAGAGGTTGAAAGGGATTTAGAGAATTGAAGGCCGGCTGTGTCACCAGCTGGATCAACTTGTGAGCTTTGAACACAGGCAAGATGAAATGTCAGCATATCAGCTGTGAAATACTAGAGAAGAAATGCAAACAGTTTTATCGATCTGCAACAGCAAAAGCACCTCAAAAGTGAAACTGGAGAAGATTCAAAACCCTCCACAGAAATATCTGATGGCCGGGATACCATATCCATTCGAGCGTTTCCAGCACTAGACAAAAAGTCAGAAGCAATATTTACTGATACTGGACCATAACCACTACCAAGCCCAACATCGCCAGATGAGCTTGAAGCAGCAGATACACTGTGTGAAGTTTGGGCCGACTGCTTTTGCCAAGGAAGTTGAACAAAGTCCTGAAAATGCACAAGTATCGCTTAGTCATACAAAACACAAAGCATACCACAGGCAACTACCTGTTAAAAACAGCACCTCATAAACTCGCTGCTGAGACAGAGACAGGTGTCCCGGTTTTGGACGAAGGGACTCGGGTATAAAACTGACAGAATTTTGCGATAGCATGTTTGGATCAAAAAGGGAGGATCCAGCACCATCTCTATGCTTTCTCCGTAATAACAACTGCTGGGCAATGTCCGCATCAATAGTTTGTATTGCCTGTAGGGACACGAACTATATAGTAAGGCTCAATAAAAAAATATGGTAACAAGAAGGAATTATATCTAGTAAACCGGGGTGCCTACAATCCATTCTAAACCAATTCCGGTATTTTTTTTCAATCAATAAAACTAAATGCTGTAACAGAAATAAAAAGCGGGATTTAATATCCTAACACAAACCTTCTCCGTAGCCGCCTGTTCAATGGCAGCACAACCCAAATCAAGGTTGTCATTAGTGACAAGTTGCACAATTTGTTCAAGAGCTTCATTTGCAATACTCAGACCCTGGAGCGAATTCCGTAGATGACCTGATATTGAAGTGCGCAGGGGTTCCTACAAATACCAGAGAATGAACAAAAAACCATAAAGCAAAAATAGAGATGGTTGGTTTAGACTTTAATATAATAGCATGAATGTAAACGAGATGTAAACAAAAATCTGAAGAATCCAAGCCTCATAAGCAGGGAAGAACCTTGCACGTCACATGTGCCAAACTCCCAGCTAAACTCGCAACCATCAAATGAGCTGCATTATATATACGCGTCTCATCTGGTTCCAAGGCATAATCCTGTAGTCAAAGAAGAAAAATAAATCTACGATTAATATATAAGATCAAAACCCTGGAGAATTTCTGCTTAAGAAACCAAAAAGAGATTCAAAAAAATATAAATGAATACTGCAAATCTGAGCTAGAGACTGACGCTTCTAAAAATGGAAATTAAATAATTTTGGTTGTGGAGTGAAAAGGGGTGGAAAACGAATGGGAGATAAAGAAAGGATTTGAGACAAGAAACTAAAATAACAAGCAATGTTCACGCAAACAAAAAAAAAGCAGACGAATTTAGATTGGCCAACCTTCAGCACAAGCTCTTTTGTTGTTTGGCAAGCAATACAAACACTTCGCTGAACAATACCAGACACAATCTCCTTGATAGCTCGGTCCATGGCAAGTGGTACCACTCTGACAATGGATAAAAGTTGAGTGTCAAAGAAAATACCTTCAATGCGCTACAAACCTAATGATTTCACCAGTAGGAGACCATCAGTTACAAACCTCTGAAATGGAAAGTGCATACCAAATGCGCTTAATTTCTGATTGATAACAACATGATTTCCAATGTTGGGAAGTGCTGCTGACAGCTGCTGGCCATCACATTAACAGTAGAAAGGGTATGAACCAAGCATATATATAATAACTTTGATCGACAATTATAAAATGAAAATCGTACCTGGCTAATAGAAAACAATGGAGATGGAGTTGACTGGAACAGTCCTTGAGGTGACGGGAGTTGATCAGACAAGCCTAGAGTTGCCACTTTTTCGTCTTCCATCAAAGTATTAGTATAAACACGTTGAGGGGCTACATACTGAAAAGAAAAAGCAAGGGGCTAAGTATTGTATAACTAAAAACTGACACTATAGGTCAATAACAAAAATTACACATAATATAACCTGTGATAATAACTTTGAGGGAGCGTCTGTGTTAGGTGAATTTGCGACATCAAGAGGTAGGTCTACTTGCTTCAGAGGAGAAATTGTTTTAGGCTCCGGAATCATCTGTGGTTGAGATATATGTGTTACTCCAAGATCTTTGTTACTAAAATCAGGATTCCCATCTAGTTCTCTCTTCCGATCTTTTAGAAGGGAAGTCGGCGCTACTTCCTTCAGATCAACACCAAGGTTCTTGAATAAAACCTGAAGATAAAGACGAGATGAGAACAAAACATTAAATATGCAAAGAGAAAAGATGTAAAACAACTTGTTGGTGCTCAAGAGGAACATCATCTTTCTAAAATCCATATAAAATACTGGATACCTCTATGTCAAACTTCAGATTCATTTTTAGGTTTGGCATTGAATAGATCTCAGCAAGCAACCCGAGAATAGCCATTGTCCAAGGATTGGGGGGCTGATACGCAATGCTGTTTTGGCATGGCTCCAGAACCTGCAGTTGCAACAGATTAGAACTCAGGACATCAACCCTGGAACAGCTAGAAAAAACTAATCAACGATCACCAACCTTTGAAGTGAATGGAATGACTGCTATCATCAACCCTTTTTCATATGCCTGCAAATGGAGAAGAAAAACAAAGTTCACTATCTATTTCTCGCCTGCAAATTGACACAGTTATTACAAAAGAACGAGATCAATTTTGAAAGAAATAGCAGCAAATACCTCCACAATCAAGGATTTTGGATCTATTTCTCGCGCCCTTAAAACATAATTCCTTCCAATGGTCAACTTTCCCAGCCAGCTGCCTAAATTTTTAAGCAGAGATCGCTCTTCCGAACTTGACTTTATGAGCTCTGAACCCAAAAGAACCTGCAAAACCAAAGAAATTAAGGAAATAAAAATTTGCTAAACAAAAAGAACACCCATCGCAGCAAATCGTTTATGTGAAGAAATATTTACCTTGCAATTTTCGTAAGTATTTTGAAGTATCTCCTTAAACAACAGCTTGGAATCAACTTTGTCCAAGAACTTCAAGTACAAATCATGAAAATTGGGCTCGATGCTAGCTCTATCAGGTATTTAACAAATGCAGGAAAAAGAATAAGAAGAGAAGACGGGAAACCTCACATAAATTGCACATAAAAACACAACTATCTGTACCTTTTCATAACCATATACTGTGCGAACCAAGGATAGTATTGTTGAGGCAAAATCTCAGCAAACTCTTTCCCTTTAGATTCAATGTTCGCTGTAGATATATTATTGATTATGAAAGAAATTTTGTCCTGAACATCTGAAGGTGGAGCCTGGAATAAAAGAAGACTTATTCTTGTCATTCATACTAAACAGTAGACAATTGGTATATTGACAATTCATTATTCAATGTAACCAAAAGCAAATAATTCCAAATGTAAATGCACAACACAGCAAAGTACCTCTATTGCGTTTTCCCTTCTCTCAGCTGCTGCAACCAGGGTTTCTATGTTCAAAGCAGAGCCAAACCCTGTGATAATTGAATATTAGTAACATTTCTTCTCTTCATAAGAAAAGAACTATATTACCTATCATAATTCAAAAATAAGTTCTAAAATTAAGTCGTCTGGAGATTACTCGTCGAAGTGGCACCACGGGCTGGACGAACAAAACCAGCTGAGGTTGATGAAGAAGTTGAAATGCCAGGATTCTGCAAGAATAACAAGCGAGATGAAATGGAAACTCCTCCCACCACCATTAAAGAGAATACAAGAGAAATTCATCACCTTAGGAATGACAGAAACATCAGCGGAAGTGGTAGATGACGCGGGCAGAAGTGGCTTTGCCTCGTTAGATGGCACACTTGGCATTTTGCTGCGGTCATCAATATGCACTTCATTTTTCTGTTGAGGCTGAACAGGAGAAGGAAGATGTACCACAGATTGGCCAATTCCAGAACCACCCAACTGCCAACGTAAAAAAACAGAAACAATGTGTTAATTTCCTTCTCGCCTTGAAATTCTGGAAAGTCAATTAATGGTCAGAAAAGATATAGGCCAACCCAGACCAAAAGAAGCTTACAGTATTTACATAACGGCTAAAGAGCTAAAAAAATAAGGCATGAGACTAGAAATAGAAAGGATCAAGCACTTTTCTTTCCCATTTTCAATAGATAACTCTAGCGAATCTAATCTCACGATTGAAACAATCTTGGAATCAACTTATAAGAAGATAAAAAATAGCTAAAAAACAGCAAGACAAGTACTGATAAGGAGATATCAAAATAGAGTGCAAGACAACAATGGCAAGACGAGTGCTGCAGTCAGTCAAAAGAAAACTTTTATATCAACACTATACCTCGCTATTTCCAGGGAAAGGCTGTGAGGAACCAGGGTGAGAAACAGAGGCATCTGATTCTAAATTACCAGATGATATCCTTGAAAGTGCTTGTTCAATAACAGTGACTAACTCAGGGTGAGTGCTACGCAGATGAGATATTTGCAAAATATGGTTGCAGTACTGAGGCAATTCAACCAAACGATTCACGAACTGTTCCAGAGCTTTGCTTCCAAAGAGAAACATCTGCATGAATCAGGAAAGAAAGAAGATGACATCTCACAGTAAAAAGCCGGGAGGCAGAATTATATCATAAAAGAATCCATACTTTTGAATCTGCAGGTTTACGCAAAGAATCCAAGACTAGACGCAGGGCCATCCCCAGAGTGAGGGAACTTATAAGCTGGTGCTTGATAACAGAGCCTGAAATTTGTACAAGTCGCAACAGATTCAAGAGAACGCAACGCCAACAATACAAAATTGAAGAAGAGATGCTCAAACAACATGTCACTGGTAATTTTCCAATTCAAGAAATCCTTCTAAACACCATCATCTTGCATGACAAACTTGCCAAGAGGTTGCCCAGTTATAGTACGCTAATAAATGTTGAGGACTAGACACAAAGCATGAACAGTTAAATGATATCATGGTATATCCTCCCCACTACATCATAGTAAAATCATACTGTAGAAGACCCACTCACCAAAGAGGATGGAGGCTATTTTCAGCTGTCTCTCAGGATATTTGGGGAAAAAACGATATTCCTCAAACAGATTAGCAATCATGCATTCAAAAATTGATTTTTCCCTGTCAAAAAAACAAAAGAAAATCTCGTGAGGAGCCTGGCAAACATGATAAGATAAACTGAATTTCTCAAATAGGTATAATTTGTCATCACCAAACCTTTGAACCAAAGAGTCCTTGTATCGGGAAAGCATTTGAACCATTGCATCAACACTCAACTGACCAGAAAACATTTGATGAAAATAAGCGTTTGCTTCTGCCTCAACATCATCTCCATATGCATTGGAAGCTGATGAATCTTTAGCCTCACCATTCTGCAGTTTCGAATTACAATCCAAAATTGCTGCATTGACCTTTTCTATCTCTTCGACCAGTTGAGATGAAGTAATCACATTTTCATGAGCTTTCAAAACCTGCAATACATGGTCAAACAAATTACTCTCAATAGATATGAAGCAATAGACGAATCAAATACGAAACCAAACAAACTAACTTTCAAAAGTGAAGTCGTTGCATCCAAATGAAGATCTGATAAAGGATCAGAAGGATGAAAATGTTTGAAAGTGAAATCCTCTGATTCGCTTAAATGCACATTCTTGACAAATTTAATACACTCCTGAAATATTGAAAACATAAATTTTATATGTTAGATACCATCTTCCTATCTCTAAAGGAATTACAGTAATAGAACTTTGATAGTAATAAATATACGTTACCTCAGCAAAGAGGTCCTTATACACATATAGACAGTTTGGCAACCAGTTCTCAATGTCCAAAAAGCCTCTCAGTGAGGCAAGGACTGCCAATCTGATGCTGAATGAGACTGGAACTGATTCTAAAACAACAGAGAGAATCTGAAATAAATAAATAAAAATCCAATGATTAGTCTATAGACACAGAGAGGCTGTTGTAAGAAACAAAACATATTAGAGGAGATAAATTGAGCCACCGTCACACATTTTTAATACAACATATTCACCTTAAGCTCATGGCAGATTTCAATTATTCTGAGTATGCTGTCTGCTTTAAGATTTTGGGCATTTAAAATCCCCCACAGAACGAGTTCAGCATTTTGATGCCAAAGATTAAGGATAAAACCACTATCCTGGGAATTCGTTATTATCACTGGAAGAATAACAGAAACCACCTCTCGCTGGATAAGATTATAGGCAGTCTGCAACAACAGGATTAACACACTTAGCCAAACCAAAAAGTCAAGATTACGAGCATACATCACCAGAGACCAGTCAAGGAGAATTACTTTGATGTGTGTCATTCCAAGAAGCAAGGTTCTAGGACAATGTGTGAGTGGATACTGGAGCAACGAACTAACTAAAATAGTATGACCTCTTTCGGCCAGTTGGCATAGCACATCTAAGAGATCGAGAGATAGCCATGCTTGATTGGAAAGTCCTAATTGCTGCTCATGGCTGTGCATGTTATTATCTATATATACCTGGAAAACAGATGGTCAGAATAGTGACAGTATCAGGGAAGAACAGCTCTAAGCTCTAAACACAAACTTGTGGTATCTCACCAGCTTCCTTGGAGAATGCATAAAGGTGAAGACTTCTGGTGGGGCTGCTATTGCATGCTTAAGAAAGGATAATTGGCCTTTCATATTTTTCCAGACAGAAGTACATACAGCCTCAAGAGGAAACGGCTCCTGCAAGAATCAGTTTAACACCCTCAAACAACAGTGGAAGTGGAAACAACTAAACGAAGTAAACATATTTTGGACAGTCATATTAGACAGTATGAGAACACACCTTGCAGGCAGTTTTATATAGCCGCATGAAAAACGTGAAAGACTCCATATTAGGGATGTCAAATCCGTCATAGTCGAGATTCTCGATTACTTTCCTCCAGCTTGTACCAGGAGCCTGCTTTAGCAGAACCAAATAATACTCAACAAATAAGCTAGATGCTTCACTAAATACATTGATAAAAGAAAGATAATTATGCACACTAGTCACAACAACAACAGCAAAATGAATACAAAGACAGAAATGAAGTTTTGAAGCTATCAATGATGTTAATTAGACAAAGCATAAGGGCTGTAGATAACTTACAAGCTGCTTGATTGTTTCGATTAGAATGTCAACATCCCATGACTTTGGTGTGGGAACTTCAGTTGGACTGCAGCAACCAAGGGCCAGACTGAATGTTGAAAAGGTGGTGTGATGATCTTCAAGATCAGCACATGTACGAACAACATTACCAAGAATTCTTGAGATAGTAGCCTCTCTTAATGGTGCAAAATTAGACAAGATCTCTTTGCATTGTTGGGCATCAGCAGTGATCCCACAACCTAATTCTCCCATGAGATCTCCAACAGCAATTTCCTTATCGATTTCAGCTAAGATAGCATCAATCTCGTTTTCAGCAGGATCACTGCGAAGATCCATGCTCCTAAAACAGAACAGGAAAACCGTTGAGAGTCACAATTTGAACGTAATACGTATGGATCGGAAAGGGAAAAGAGATTACACCAACTCATAAGTAGCACCTGAAAACCTCAGCTTCGTGAATTTCTCGAGAAAGGATAGGCGTTAGAGCAAAAGAGAAGTCATCTCTGGGTTGAGCAGAAGACAAAATCTGTATAAAGGAATCCAAATGCCTGGAGAGGTCCTCAGATTTTTGGAGAAACAAAAGAACATTCTGAATTTGCTCAGTTGACTCAATGTGGCCAGTATTGGCACGCAGTTCCTCAATCTCGGCCAATAATAAGTTTCGCCCTAGAAAAGGAAAGACCAAAAAGCCACCGTCACAAAAAGATAAACCTAAGAGATGTGAGAAGTAAGACACGGAAAGAATCAGCCTTACCACTTGTCTTAGCATCAGATCTTTCAAAATCGGCCAGGGCCAGACCAAAGATAATTTTCTCAGAGAGTGAAAAGCCCAATGCATTTGTCAAATCATCCACAAATTCTTCAGTGACCTCAACATCATTCATTGCGTGAGAAATCACGGTTCCGAGATTTGACTTTTTCATCACACGTTTAAACACCAAGGATACTACTTTCTCAAGCTGCAACGTATTAGGCTGGCTTCTCCGGACGGTGAAGCAATCTAGGCATGTCTTGAGAACTGGAATAATAGTCTCAACTCCATAGTCAACAAACTGCCATTATGTAAAAAAAAAAAGACAAGATGAGAAATAAAAAAAAAATTAAGCAAGCAAGGGAAAGAAATCAGTAGTGAGCCCATTTTATCAAAATGCATTGAACATCAGAATGAGCTATAAATATGTCGTAATTCCGCTTGCTTATCTCAGAACACATACAGAATTAGACCCAAATACAGATATAAACACTGAAATTACAATTGATATATGGAGACATACGGAACGGACATAAAAGCAGACAGCCGAGTGTTCTGTTTTACTTATTAAACATCAGAGAGGCTACCTGACAAATCTCTTGGGCGATTGAGTCGACATCGGCGGAATCATTAACGCCCTCGAGCAAGAACCGGGTATGGCCGGCGACCTTGGACGGAATCATCAGCATGGCGATGCGAGATCCGAAATGCTTGCTAGGGTACGAGAAGGACGAGATGGGTCTAGGGTTTCGAGGAGCAGAAGATCGACAAGAGTAAGCAGCTAGGGATTAACAACGCTCTCGAAGAAGATCCGCTGGGAACATAGATTTTGATCGTTCCAAGTTTGCGATTTTGCGTTTGGGTTGTGGTGAATTTGGCTTAACCCCAAATTGCCACATATATGTCAAAGACCGCCATTGCTAAGCCCATTCTTATCAATACGTTCTAAATGGGCCTCCCATTACTCAATTTTATTAAGCTTTTAACGGCCTACTTTAAGAGGCCCAGACATTTTTTGCTGTGCAACTTACAAAAAATGCGAGAACTTTCCGGAAGAACACCCCTCCTAATACTATTCTCGTCCAAACACGGAGTTTTGATAGGATCTAGTGCATTAATACTGATATGTTTGCACCTATAGGCCCAGTCAGTTTAGAATCTACTAATATTGCTTTCAGCTACGTATCCTATTTATTTTGTATTACAAGTGATTTTTTCCCCGGTTTATACTGTGCATTTTATTTATGATATTTCCATCTCAAAGTTTCATTAAGAAAATTTTAATGGGTATTTCACCATAAAAAAAAGGAAAAACAATTATTAAAAAAAAATTTGTGAGATGGATTTATCATTTAAGAATTTGTGAGAAACTCTTGAAACACTTGTATTCACAAAAATATTAGGAAAAATAATCAGCTAATTAGACTTTAGAAAAATGACACATCACTTACTATAACCTATCAGAATGATGTAACCTCTCGCCTCCCACCTCTAAACAGTTTGACGATTTGTTTCTTACAGTTTTAAATTCAACTAGATATATATAACTTATCTTCTCTGTTTCACCCAACACCCAACACCCAACGCAAATCTATATCCCCAATCGTTTCCCACTTAGCTTTGTTCTTCTTTAGATCCAAACATGTCACCGATCAAACTAATCTATTTCTTTGTGGGCATGTCAGTCGTTGTCGAATGCGCCGTCACAAAATTCGCCCACACTTGGGTCGTTTCCGTAGGTTTTCCCCGATTTCAATTTAGGAGGTAAGTGAATGATTCACAACTCTTTTGTTTGTCTCCATCGACTGAGTTCTTTTCTTTGTTCATGTTGTAGCAATTTTTTCCCCATCGTTTAAAGAATCAGATGATGTCTTCACTTAGAAGTCAAAACTCTTTTCGTTTGATGATGTATAATTTTTTTTTTTAAAACAGAAGAAGATGACAAAGTATAAACGACTTATAGAGCTAGCAGTGCTGCCGTCACCAATGCTACCCATGGTACTATGTTTCTTACTACGGATCTTCATTTATTACTTTATAACCTCATACTACAATTACTATCTCTTAAACTTGGGGTATATATATTAATATATACTATATTGCATTTCACTCATATTTTCAAACTGTTACGACTATGTGCTTACTGCTCTAAGTTTCGATCTTTCGATTTCAGCTACCTAATTAAAATGGTGGTATCACTTATTTTCTGTAATCACTAACAGGAGTATGCAATTTTAGACTCATGGATGGCGCCTAAAACCTAAAGTAATTTCCAAAATTTGTATATAGAATCTCTTATCATAAACGTACATGGGTTTCAAATTTATATGTTACCAATCCACTGCTTATCCTAATTATGTTGTTGCAGGTCGTTATCAAACTCCAAAGCAAAACTTTACATGGCCGTTTTCTTAAAATATCAATTGTAAGCATTTCGTTCCCAAATGTTAGACTAATTATCAAACTTCTTATTCCTTTCAAAAACTTCTTCTATAAACATCTGCATTTTTACAGGAAAGAGAATGGAAATGACAGTTTCAACGTTCTACAAAAATCGATGTATGAACATTATGAAGAATTTTACTTGATTCTTGTGGCTATACTACAAAAACTCTAAAAAGCATCGAGGTAGTGAAGAAAACAGAAGGGGAGAGAAGAGGTAATTGGAAATAGAAAGACGAAGGAGAAGCCATATGTGTAAGATGTGTAGTCATTTCAACAAGGCACACCTAAAGAAAAATCATTCATGACATTCTCTGCTCAAAGTGAAGAATGAAAACAGAAAACATAAATGCTACAAACAAGAAAAGCTAGACTTTATGTGATAAAGGTTATCTCTCTAGGGAGAGAGATGTTAGTGGAAGTCGTGACTGGCCACAGAGAAGGCATCATGATGATAGAGACACTGGTCGTGACCGTGAAAGGGAGCATCATAAGGATGGAGAACGCTCCAGAGCATGATAGAGAGAGGGAAAAGGAGAGAGTTCATCATAGAGAAGAGAGAGAAAGATACGAGGATCATCATAGACACAAGAATGAACCCGAGCATGATATCAAATGGAACAGAAGTCGATCATCCAGAGCACCTAGCAAATCATGGCGGTCTCAAGAGGATTATCAATTAACTATCGCTCAAGATCAAAGGAAACTGATTATGGAAAAAGACGGCACTTACCTCTGAGTAGTTATCACGAAAAACAAAAGTAAGCAGTTAAATTTTTGGTGTTCAGCATTTTCAGCTGTATCTTCTATTATGCCATTCTTTTTCATGTTTCATGTTTTCATACGACACTTTCATGTTTTTCACTGACATGTTCCAAGTTATCTGGTTTTGTCTTGTGTTCACTGAATTGAGAAGGAAAATTTAATGACCAAGGTTTCTATTGTCTTATTTAATTCAGTAGCCTTATGCAAAGCTCTGAGCCCTCATAGAAGACAGGATGAACACCTCAGCATGTCAGATTCTTACCACGAAAGGAGCCTTTCATGGTGAAACCTCTCCAGGCACATCACTTAGACATGTAGAAGGGGAAAGAAACTCAGCAGAAGTTTGCTTATTTAAGTTAATTAAAAAAGTTTTGCCTTCTTAATTATGTTGATTTCTGAAAGAAAAGGAAAAAACGGTAGTCTCTTGCGTCTATTCCCACTAAACCAAACACACTAGATGATAAACATATCAAAAAACATAGAAATTCATATCGGACAAGATAAATCAATGGTAGAAAACCCACAACTGCAAGAGACAATGAATAGTATCACTATCATTTACCCCAAAAAAATACTACATAAGATCTCTAACTTTTGTAATAGAAACTACAACGCCAACACTACATCCTATCAGAAAGAAAAAAAGCATTACAGTGATGTATCTAACTTCTGTTTCTATCGATTCTTGCAAGTGTTCAAGAGCGGCGGAGATGGTGGACTAATGGAAGACATAATGTAAGAGTAAATATTGTATGATAGAGTCATCGACATCTGTTTTACGCTTGCTATTATCTTGATCGCTCGCATGATAATTTTTGTTTGGTTTTAATTGTCTGACTCCACTTTAACATCAACAATGGAAGATACAAATTATGAATTCATAGCTGCCCTCACTTTAGCCGTGCAGATCCTTGCTATAGGGAAAGATCAACGTACGTCTAGATAAGATCTTCCCATGAAATGATCATTGGTCTTGATGATTGAAATTATTTGCAGAAAAGCGACTTATATACTAAAGTAAACTCCACAAAACATTTGTCATAACTAAAAATTTTATATTAATAATGAAGTCTAAAAAATACATTAATAACTTAAAACCTTAAAAAATAGTAGGTTTTACTTTCTAATAATTTTGAGTTCGTCTAATGATATGCATTTTAAAAATATGAACATATTATATATGTGTTTTGTATATACTCAAAATACAAATTATAACCTAAAACTAATTAAAAAGAAATCTATGAAAAAACCCGGGCGCGGGGCAATCCCTAGTTTAACTTATATTAAAAACATTAATACTGTATTAATGAGATATTTTTTTCAAGTCTCTCGCCAATGAACATGCTCTTAGTTTCTTGATTGCAACTAATTCGTGGATTTTCAATTGTTTTTCTTTGAACCCAACAAAGCAAAAGCTCCTTTTTTATTTTTATACTGGATTCATATTTGGTGCGTGTCATACTCATCATTTTCTTTCTTTTTTTCTTTGCTAAAACCATGCTCATTATTTTCACTAAATAAAAAGCATCTTCTAGTCTTTCTTCATCTTCATTATTTGGTTCTTTACAAGTATATGATCATCATCATTTTGATTCTAAAACTTTTAACCAGTACATAGAAAGCTAGAGTAATCGAGAGGTAGGGTTGTCCACTTGTCTCAAATGATTAGATTGATTATTTATCAGACCATCCAGAAAACTACGATGTATTATGGTGATTGTTGGAAGTGGGTTTCGCACCTTTAGCCCGACTCGAATCAAGATCGGCCCATTTACCGGTCTAGAAGCCCATAAAAGCTTAACCAAATTATCGATATGTTCGAGATAAAAGAAAAATCTTCGAAGATAAAAACAAATTCCTAAGAAATAAATAATTCGTTAATATCAAGTCGAGAAGGAAAAGGAAAATCAACCGACTAAATATTTGTATAAATAGAAGAGCACTTCATTAGTTTAAGGATGAACTATTCGCATAAAACCTAGAAGAACTAACGCTATAAGTTCTTTAGCTTATTTCTTGAGTTTTTATTCTTTCTGATTAAGCTCGTCTTTCTGATGACTTAATCCTTCAAGTAATCTTCGAGCTATAGCTTCATTAATAGTATTAATTTAATACGAAATTCTCTTAAACACTAGCTGATTTTGGACTATCTATTAGATATGTGAAATCCTAGTTCAACAGTGATCTATTAGACAACTGCATTTTATGTATAAAGAGAACAAAAATAATATACAAGAGTTACAGCCTCGGGTGCCATCTAAATCTACTAGCCATATAACGGGTCCCATGTTATTCACTGTAGAAATTCCCGGCGAAGCTAGCCCGATCAATCAACTAATCCAATTAGATCGACTTAAACTAGAACAAGCCCAGTCAAACTAGCTGAAACTTAACATGAAACCCTTGTACCATACAATAAAATACAAATTGACCCATTACAAAGAAATATAAATAAAATGGGCTATGAGATCTAACTAGGCTTCAAGCCATACAAGGCCCAAGTAGAAATGCGTGAAGCACTGCGGAGATAAATAGCTTGGCTAGGTGAGGGACATGCAACGCGACCATTATATGAAGATAACGCTGACACCACATGTGTTGGATCGAAGAAAGAGACGACGAGAATCTTCGTGATTAAGAGAAGAAATTTGACTGCAACCTCAGCGAAATTGCAGAAAATTGTTGGAACAAGATTTTTATAAGCATGTGGGCATTATAAAATGTGTTTTTTGTGAATGAGAAATGTTACGTGGATTATGCGTGGATGATGTCATGACTTACCTCACCTCCTCATGTCAACATCTTATTTTACCAATTTTGTCAATATTTCCTTTGGACAAAGTTACCTTTCGTAAATCACTCATCCCTTTTGCGTATTGAAGGCTCCTTATTGGTTATAAAATAACATTGATCTCCTTCATTAAGAGGGAGTGATCGATTGACAAGAACTGAAGCAATAACGCTTCAAGAAAATTTCCAACCTTCTTTCACAAATTTCTAAACGTAAGTCTCGAGAGTATATATCGTAGAAATTATAGTTCGTAGATTCTGTTTCAAGTGCTGTGAAACGGTCTCGCCACGGTTGCATCCTGGGACTTAAGAATCGCACATAACCGTCACACTACATGCGATTTACTGAGTTAAGGAAAGATATCATATATTGACTATGTGTCTCCATTTTTACATGGAATAGCTCTGTCTCGAATGTGTCTTTCTCATCTTTTTTTTTTTGCTTTATAATCGTTGTTTTAATCGTAAAATGTTTTCTCCTTGCTAATATTTCAGTTTGTTTCTTTCACGAATTGTGCATTGTCATTAGTCTATTTATAGTTATTATTTAGTTTTGTTCTCCTAGTTAATTAGTATTTGATTATTGCTTTATTAAATTTTCACTATCTCTTTCTCTATATCTATATATATATATATATATATATGTGTAGGGGTGCCTGGCAAAAAGTTGCAGTTCTACCTCCGAAAAAGTCACCATCGGACCTAAGACGGTAGACGGCATTTTCATCGGATATGCGCATAATAGTAGTGCCTATCGTTTTCTGGTACACAAATCAGATGTACCAGATATTCATGTGAACACAATAATGGAATCAAGGAATGCTTCCTTCTTCGAAGATGTGTTTCCATGTAAGGATAGAGGAAATCCTAAACGAACTCTTGATGAACGAGATGCTAACAACAAGGCATGCACTTCAGGCACTTCTATAAACGAAGAAGCAGAAGAGAAAAAAATTGAACCTAGGCGAAGCAAAAGAGCGCGAAAGGAAAAAACATTCGGCTCTGAGTTCATAATGGCGTTTCTCTCATAAACTGGTCCAAGAACTTTCATGGAAGCGATGTCTACACCCGATGCACCTTTCTGGAAGGAGGCTTCTAATAGTAAAATTAACTCCATTATGCAAAATCATACATATGAGTTGGTTGATTTACCGCAAGGTTGTAAACCTTATGGGTGCAGATGGATCTTCACTACAAAGTTTAAAATCGATGGTTCTATAGACAAATATAAGGCCAGACTTGTGGTGCAAGGATTTCGTCGAAAAGAAGGACTAGATTACTTTGACACTTATTCTCCGGTGACGAGAATAACCTCGATTCGTATCCTGATTGGGATTGCAGCATTAAGCAACCTTGAAATCCATCAAATGGATGTCAAGACTGTCTTCCTAAATTGAGATTTAGAGGAAGAAATATATATGAATCAACCCGAGGGTTATGTCGTTCCTAGACAAGAGAAAAAAGTGTGTAGACTTGTGAAGTCATTATACGGACTCAAGCAAGCTCCGAAAAAATGGCATGAAAATTTTGACAGTGTAATGATGTCAAATGGCTTTCACATTAATGGATGTGATAAATGCATCTACATCAAAAGTACTCCACATGGATACGTGTTGTTGTGTTTGTATGTTGATGACATACTCATCATGGGAAGTAACAAATACATAATCAAACAAACGCAGAATATGCTTCGTGGGAAGTTTGATATGAAAGACATGGGTTTAGCGGATGTAATTCTTGGGATTAAAATTTCTCGAAATTCCGAAGGAATAATTCTGTCTCAAGACCATTACGCTACAAAAATCCTAGAGCGGTTTAAAAACTACTCAAATGGGATTGCAAAAACTCTGCTTGACCCTGAACTTCATTTGACAACAAATTCAGGAGAAGCCGTGTCACAAGTGGAGTATGCAAGAGTCATCGGAAGTCTTATGTACTTGAACAATTGTACTAGACCCGATTTAACGCACTCAGTAAACGTCTTAAGTCGCTACACGAGTAATCTAGGTCATACTCATTGGAAGGCCATAACTAGAGTACTGAATTATCTACGATACAATAAAAGTTATGGACTGCATTTTGGTAAAGAACCTACCATATTAGAAGGGTATAGTGATGCCAACTGGATTTCCGACTCTAAAAACTCAAAATCCACGAATGGATATGTCTTTACGCTTGGTGGTGCAGCGGTGTCTTGGAAATCTTCCAAATAAACTCTGTTGGCCATATCAATCATGGAATATGAGTTTATAGCGCTAGACAAAGCCGCAGAGGAAGCAGAATGGCTTCAAAATTTTTTGGAAGATATCCCAATGTGGGAGAAACCAGTGCTAGCATTACGTGTACACTGCGATAGTCAATCAGCTATAGCTCGGGCACTGAGTAATCTATATAATGGTAAATCTCTTCATATAAGAAGACGTCATAAAACCATTAGACATTTGATCTCATGTTGTGTAATCACAATTGATTACATCAAATCGGCGGACAACCTAGCGGATCCGTTTACAAAAGGTTTGTCACGAGATCAAGTTAAAAAATCATCAAGAGGAATGGGTTTAAAGCCTATGAATTAAAGATAAATTTTGATGGATACCCCACTTACGTGACGGGAGATCCCAAGATGTAGATTCAAAGGGAAAACCAAATCAAACTGAATCTGCTAAGAACACTGTGAGACTTTTGTCTCTTCCCAGTTCCTAGGATGATGTACAGTGCTTCATGTATGTGTAGAGGATAAGCGTTTGCTTTTAATAATTTGAGTCTATAACTTTGAGATAACAGTGGAGTATTACAGGATACTCCTTAAAACAAAGCTAATAGCAAATCACATTGTGAGTGTGAAATGGGGCCGTTTCTAGGAGAATAAAATTGAGGCTATATTCTCCAAGTTCACTCATGATTAACCAGGCATGTTCAAGACCAAAATGAACACAATAGAGAACTAAGTTCTACGAGAAATGAAGCTGGGTTATAGTTGTTGTCTCGGTTTACATCAAAATCTGGGTGGTTCAAGACATCATGTTCACCTCATGGCCAAGTAAACCCGACAGATATTAACAATGAGTGGTTCAAAGCTGAAAAATGCTACCTTCTCAGACAAAGTGAATTTTCGTTTATACTCTCGCTAGGTCCGTCTGTCTAGTCTTTCTAGTGCGTCTAGTAAGTCTAGTCCGTTGAGTCAGTCGAGTCTGTAGAGTCTGTGTATGTTTAGACTCATTTATATTCATGTGAGGGATTGTTGGAACAAAAAATTTATAAGCATGTGGGCATTATAAAATGTGTTCTTTGTGAATGAGAAATGTTACATGGATTATGTGTGGGTGATGTCATGGCTTACCTCACCTCCTCATGTCAACATCTTCTTTTGCCAATTTTGTCAACATTTCCTTTTGACAAAGTTACCTTCCATAAATCACTCATCCCTCTTGCGTATTGAAGGCTCCTCATTGGCTATAAAATAGCATTGATCTCCTTCATTAAGAGGGAGTGATCGATTGACAAGAACTGAAGCAATAACGCTTCAAGAAAATTTACAACCTTCTTCCACAAATTTCTAAGTGTAAGTCTCGAGAGTATATATCGTAGAAATTATAGTTAGTAGATTCTGTTTCAAGTGCTGTGAAACGGTCTCGTCACGGTTGTATCATGGGACTTAAGAATCGCACATAACCGTCACACTACGGGCGATTTATTGAGTTAAGGAAAGAGATTATATCTCGACTCCGTTTCTCCATTTTTACATGGAATAGCTCTGTCTCGAATGTGTCTTTCTTATCTTCTTTTTTTTGCTGTATAATCGTTGTTTTAATCGTAAAATGTTTTCTCCTTACTAATATTTCAGTTTGTTTCTTTCACGAATTGTGTATTGTCATTAGTTTATTTATAGTTATTCTTTAGTTTTGTTCTCCTAGTTAATTAATATTTGATTATTGTTTTATTAAATTTTCACTATCTATTTCTCTATATCTATATATATACATACTTTACAATTGTAATCGCAATTTCCAAATCCATTTGAGTATCTTGTACTTATTTTGTAATCGTTTATCAAGTTGTAATCGCAATTTCCAAATCCGGTGTTTTTACAGGTCTTACAAAAATCACCGAGTGAAAGATAGGAGGCGCCTGTTGCTCCTGAGAGAAGAAATCACCACCAAACCGTCATCGAAAGTATAGTAGAATCTATTTCATACTTGGGTTGAGCTTTATAGTGGAGGAGACATCCTCCTCTTTTTTTTTCGTCAATGATCCTCTACAACATCTTCAACACCGCACGTCCGCCTAGAAAAGTAAGTAAGAAAACGGCAGATCTAAGTATATTCAATGACAAAGCCAAAACCTTGAGCAATTTTGCAAAAACGGATCATTTCAAGATCTGCCTAAACGAAAGAGAAAACCACGAAAAGAACGCATTGGATACCGATTGGAACTTGCCGGAGAGAAAGTGGGAGCTCGCCGGAAGCTAGAACACAAAGAAACATAAAAGATGAACGAATCTTCTCCCATCAATCTATTATTCATTCTTTCAAACTGATTATATTGCTTTTTGACTGTCTTCTTTAAAAAAAAAAAAAAAAAAAAAAACACACATCACAGTAATTGCAACTTTGTCACGAAAGACAGTTGGTCTAAATATTCGGTTGAATAATGTCGTCGGTTCAACTTATGAATTGTAAAGAGGACAAAAAACTTTAGTGTAAAAACAACAAAATGATGAACAAAAATATTTCCTCCAAAATGGGTCTAATAAGTAAATAAATATTGAGGCCACTACAAGCAAGGATCGCTTGGGCCCATTTCAAAGATATGCTTATCCTCCAATCCAATCCAAAGTACACTAATTAATTATTTACTACTCGTTTCTTAGTAAGGAACTAAAGAATACTTGAATTATTCATTGGTTGATGGGCCATGGGCTTTATTTAAACGGGCCCAGAAAAACACGTGGCACGCATGCCTCTGGTCTTTCTTTCTTGTTTTGCCAGCATCTACACTCACTTTACAAGTCAGATTGATATCCCTGTTATTCAATACCAATACCATACAATTTATTTTATTCAAACACACACACACCCATAATCCTCTCTATATTATTTGTTCTGTTCCCGTAAAATGTTAACATTTTTTTTTTAAAGTTATCATGTAAAAATAAGTTAATCGAGGAAGAGTGGAATTGTTGATTAAGAAACGCAAATAACTAGGATGAGAGAGAGAAGCATGTGTTTAACATGGCCCAGCCAAACTCCAAAGCTATCGCCTGAAATCTGCCACGTGGACCACGCTCCGACCGTTTAGATTCGAAGCTTGTCTCTGGGGAACCACCAGGAACTTCAGATCGCCGTTGATCTTGTCTCCCCTCCGATTCTTCAATCACGTGATTGGTGCGTGTAATCAACGCACAAATCAAATTTATAAAGACTGTGTCTCTCTATACGCAGTGCAAGTCGTCGAGTCGCATCAAAGTTGCCTTATTGTTAAATTCCTTTATAGTAACCGGTTAAAACTTAAAAGAAAGAAAGAAAGAAAAAAAAGCCCAAACCGCAATAAATATGGTAAAAGCAAACAATAAATGTGTACCAAATCGCATTAAACCTGACCCTCCTCATTAAATTCATCTCAATCCATAAACATAATCTCATGTTCAATTAAATAAACATTTACCTAGCAAACCCAAGATCGACAAAGAAAAAAACAAGTAAACAGAATATTCTAAATTTCTTATTTAGCTAGGTTTAGTAACTATGATGAATTAGCTCTTGAAAACAAACAAAAAAACGTGATAAAGTATTCCGACTAAAGACAAGTGGACCCTACAAGAACTTCATCGTGTACATTGCTCGTAAGCTGTCCGATCCAACGAATTGATGAAGGCTAAACGATTAGATCGTAAAGCCAGAAACAACGCAATTCTCCTTTGTTTAAACGGGCATATAACATTATAACACATTATATTGCATATATATATATATATAGGAAAAGAGAACGTGTCATTCCATTGGAAGGATTTTCTCTTGGATCGATGGTATGATTGATTATCAAATATACTTTCTCCTTCAAGTACAATATCATAATGTTTTAGTTTCTATTTACAAATTATACTAAAATGGCATTCATTCAACGATCTTAAACTCCCATGATCCATCTATATATCTGATGAGATGTAGCCGGAGAAGAGAACGTTGATTTGAGTACACCATATGAAGAAATAGTTCACGGGGTTTTGTCACGTACGTTAAACACATTAACCATGACAAGCTGTCTGTGGTTTTGGCAATAGGGAACGTGCCGCTGGTTGCAAAGGAGGTAAATTTGTTAATCGCCGTTGTTAAAGAGATGGTAATCGTTATATATTGATTATGAAAGATATACATGAGTTATAGAGTAGACGATATAAGGCAAATAAATGGTGGAATATATACACTTTAGACAATATATAGATGTGCGTATATCTCTTATACGTATGTCAAATTATAAGCATATACTGACGAATGCATTTTCGATACCTTAGGGTTTAAAATTAGTTATATAAATCACTTGTCGATAATGTTAAGTTTTTTTCTTTATAACAAATTTATAAATAGTATGATTTATTATATTATTTTAGAAAGTTAAATTATTGTGATTGATCGATAATTCAAATCAGCGTAAAAAAAGAAACTCTAAACTACATAAGTTAATAACATTTCCGAGTTTTTTTAAATACATGATAGAATAAATTTATGGAAAAGAAGACCAATAAAAGAAAAAGAAACACTAGAAAGGAACTAACCGCCACCAACATGCATGCTTGTTTCGGGGGTTACTTCCAATCAAACGAGTGAGTAATATAATTGACTTAAAATTACATCTAATTAAATACTAGTAACAATTGAAGGCTCCACCTCTACAAATCGTAGAAGTAAATGGACACAAACGTTCTTATCCGCTTTATGGGAAAAGGGGAAAAACAAAAGCAATACTAACTACTAAGTGAGTAAGTTGGATCATTTTTTTTTTTTTTTTTGTTTTGTTTGTGTTATTAATTTTCGCTAAGTGTTTGTTCATTTTTCATATTCATATACATATTTACCCTCTCTCACTCGCACATCAGCCAGCGTTTCGTCACGTAAAATATATATTTTTTTAACATATATATCTCCGCAGTCAAAAGCCAGCGGATGACACAATATCTCCGGAGTCAAAAACCAACGGATGACACAATATTTCCAAAGTTAAAAGCCGGCAGATGACACAATATCTCTGGAGTCAAAAGCCAGCGGATGACACAATATCTCGAAAGTTAAAAGCCAGCGGAGCTGAATCAGCTGGCTTCTTCTTCAATATAAAAAAAAAAACTTTTCTCTCTCTTCCGCGTCGAGCTTCTTCTTCGATCTAGATTCATATCTAGCAGATCTTTCTTTCCTTGCCTTTGAGAGGCGTTAACTCCTCCTCTCTAGACCTAGCCGCCGCCTCCTTTCTGTGCAGATCCCCGCCTCTCCGGAGACCGGCGCTCCTCGCCGCTGCCAGGGAGGCTCCCGTCCTCTTCGTTTTTAGTTTTTGCCTAGGGTGCTGCGTCGGACTGCGCTCCGATAGCCCTGCGCGGAGGCTCGAATCGAGGGAGGAGTGTGGCTTCTTGACAAATCCCTTGGTTTTGGGTTTCGGTTGAAGCTCCGCACGGTGTAGGATCTTCTGGATCTCGGTGTGGCTGCAGCGTGACTCTCGCCATGGTGTGGCTAAGCTGGCTTCTCTGTGGCGCGTGGTGTGAGGTCTCTGAGGACGGGTCTCGGCGTGGTGCTTTCAGATCTGGTTTTTCCTCTCCATCATGGGCGTGTCGGAGTTGTGGCAAGCTCCGGTGTGGTCTTTAGGTAGTGTATCAAGGCGGTGGCTCTCCTGGTGGTTCTGAGCGAGCTTCTCTTGGTGGCAGCGAGTTAGTCTCTCCGTGCTGAACCGATGTTCTGTTCGGCGTGGCTTTGCTCGTTTTTTCCCATCATGTGTGTGGATACGCAGCGGCGCCTAGTTGAGGTCGGCTTCGCGGCGGCTAGAAGAAGTCGTGGCGCTTCGACGGTTGCTTGTTGGGGTCAGTTTCTTGTGGCATAGAGGATATGTGGCTATGTGCGGCCCGACGGTGGTTTCCGATGTGAGTTTTCTCTTTGTCTCTTGATTGCGTGAGGACGGTGATCAGTTTTGAGGAGTTAGTCGGGTAACCTCGGCGGTGGTTCGTGTGGAGCGTCGGTTCGGCTCGGCTAGGTTTGCGGTTATGCTCCTCTTTTCCCCGTTGTTTGCTTGCTTTGCTCGGTTGGAGTAAGTGTTATGTTTTGTGTGTCTTGATTAAGATTGCATCTAGGTTGGTTTGCGTCTTGTTTATCTTGCTATTAGAGGAGTTAGTAAGGCTAGTTGAGCTTGTTATTGCTTTGTTCTGCTCGCCTAGAGGCGCTTCTAGGGAGGATCTTGGCTTGAGCGAGTAGCGTTTCTAGGCTTTGCTAGTTAGTGTAGTCCCTTTTAAGTGCTGGATCAAGGTTTAACGGTTGAGCGTCGAAGTACTTGGCTGAGGATGTCAGGGTTCGGGCCTCTTCCGACTCTTGTGAGGAATAGTTCTCTACTGGGCTGCCGGATGAATCAGCTTCCAATCTGCATAATGGACGTTTCTTCAGCCATTCTTCTTGCTTTTCTCCTATTGATCATATCTCAGTTTCATTTTATCTCGAGTTTTCAAGATTTTTATCGCTATTGTGTTGACACAATTTGCTTCATTACAACGGTGTCGACATTTGTACCGAATAAAATTTGCTTTCATGTTTTTTATTCTTTTTTGTCATGGGACCAATCTTTTAAGTCGAACAATTTGTTAACACATCTTGTAACACCGGAACGTTTTCATTTTCAATGAAATATTTCAAAAAAAAAAACAAAAACAAAAACCCAGCCGAATATAAGACTAGAATTAATTGCATGTATGTTTTAAACGCGCTTACGGTAGGCGTGGAGATGGATCCATACTCGAGGAGTAAAAAACAAAAACTATAATTAAAACGACAAGAGAGGACGAGTTTTTGGTTAATTAAAAAAGGAAAAAAAAACACACACACACACAGGAATGACAATACTGTCATTTCACAAAACTCCACAATTTAAGGTTGGCTCTCTCTCTCTCTCTCAAACTGAAAACGACTGCAAGCAAATCTCTGGTCTACCTGTACATTTAGTCTAATGTGTAAGTAAAATATATATATGTGCATAGAGATAAATAGAGACTTGGCATGTGGGGAATAAACATCACCGCCTTCATTTAATTCTATAAACTAAAAACTTCAAATCTCCATCTCTCTCTAGGGTAGAAAAACAAAAACCAAAACAATTAAGATTGTGAAGATCATGGAGACAGTGTGTTGCATGTGCGGCGACGTCGGTTTTTCCGACAAACTCTTCCGCTGCGGGCACTGCCGTAACCGCTTCCAACACTCGTAAGTAGTTTCTCATATATATATATAGCAGTAGAATGATCATATATATTTTTTGGTAAAATGGATTTCTTAATTAATTTGAATATATATATATATATATATATAGTTATTGTAGCAACTTCTACAGAGAGCCGACCGAGATTTGCGACTGGTGCCGGAGCGACGACAGGAAGATGAGCAGCGTCGATAAACATGGCGGTTCTTCTTCTTCGAAGAAGACTTCTTCATCCGTAAATCACGAGAGCGAGTTCACAAACCGACAGGAGTATTCTTCCGGTGGCGGGATCAAGCATAAGAACAACCGTCACGATCAAGGGGCCAAGGCCGTTGCCGGAGCTGCAGGAGGCGGAGTGCCGTCGCCTAGGACGGCCACACGAAGGTACAAGCTTCTCAAGGATGTCATGTGTTAACTTAGATCAAACTTAACGAATATATATGGTATTAGGAAACTTATAATATACTGCTCCTTGGAGACTGTGTGATTCAATAAAACCACATATATATATATGTATAATTAGCCACCATCGAGAGAACAACAACGAAGAAACGTCTTTTATCTATCTTTTCTCTTTTTCTTTTCATATATATATATATATAAAGGGAGATAT
>PKMM01053132.1:222338-311302 GCA_002933915.1 Eutrema heterophyllum
CACATATATATATATATATATATATATTATCTCTCACGTGATTTTTTAAATGACACACAAACTATTATTTGTGTTCTTTTTTAACGTACGAACAAAAAAACTGCAAAAATTGACCAAAAAATAATGGGACAGAATGAAAATTAGTTGAAAAATTAATAAATTGATGGGGTAAATTGGTCACGACTGGATTAAATAGGAGAATCGAGAGGCAAATAGATGAAGAAGATCTCACATTATAGTTTGGGGTCGCGAAAGTCAAAGTCATGGAGGTCGTGGTGGTCTTGGATCACACAACTAAAGACCTTTTTTTTTTTTTCCTAAATGCAATGTTCTTAAAATCTATGTTATTAATTTAAGTGTATGTTTAATTTTATCTCTCTCTAAACTATTTATTTATATTTGTGTTTCTATGTGACAGTATATTAAATTTATTAGAAAAATCCTTTTAAAAAAAGAAAAAATATCACACTATGTTTTTTTTATCACACAGTCATTGTAACAAAAGTGTTTCATTAAAAAGGCCCTTAAATGTTATTAAACACATAAAAATATCCATAAAATTAGGTCACGTAGCATCTTCCATCCAAAATCTAATCCTAAAACAAAGTCTACACATTAAAACTTTTTATGCCTTTTTTTTTTGTTATCGGCGAACGAGTTGTATTTGATTATGAATACCCGTCAAAGAGTACACTACAACCCTCTCGTAGGAGGTAAAAAAAACTTCTAAATAGAAATGGAAAAGAACTCACTACAAGAAAATATGTCAAAATATCACAAAATTTCCCACCGAAATTTTGGTGGAGAAAATAACCCACCGATTTACAGCCAATATACCACAATTTAGTGATTTTGTGGAAAAATTGTTGCTTATTTGCAATTGAATATATCGATCAAGATTCCGTGAGAAATTTGCGACCGATTACCAAGCAAAACAAAACCGTTGGTAGGTACATGGGAAATTCATGAGAAATCAATCACAATTTTGCCATAGAAAATTTTGACGGAAATCGGTAAGAATTTACAACCGATTATCCACCGATATAGATTTTTTTAATAATATTAGTTTTCGTAGAAAATCGGTTGGAAAATTCCCACCAATTTAGATATTTTTAATAACATTAGTTTCCGTCGAAAATCGGTGGTAAATTGTCCACTAATTTCCCACCGATTTTTTACCACCACAGTTTATTAAACCTAGATCTGAAGTTCTTTATCCTTATGTCCAGAAATACAACCCCATCCGCCTAACTGCACTACTTGCCACCTCACTCTCTAGCGACTCCTCTAATCGTCGGTATGCTTCGCCTCCTCCTCCTTCTCCTCCTCGCTTGTACAAGCCAATTATTACTAATCTCGTCTTGAATTTGCGGTTTCAAAAAAAAAAAACGATGTCGATGTTCTCCAAAACAGAAACCCATTATCTAAGATAACACTACAAATTTATTTAAATAATTAAATCCATTAAGAAATCCATTAAGACCGATGTCCATGTTCTCACTCTCTCTCTCTCTTTTTCAGTTTCGTTTACAAGAGATTCACGTTAAGCGTTGTTAAAAAAAAAAAAAAAGAGATTCAGGGTAAGTCTCCTCTTTTCCTTCCTCCACTTCTTCATCTCTTTTTCTTCTCCACGTCGTCTATTTCCTTCTCTTCTTCTCCTCTTCATCTTCTTCAGATCTAACTCTTTTTTTTAGATCTAAGAGTTTGACCGTGTCGGTGGTGGCGAAAAAAGCGAGATCTGATTCCGTAGAAGAGCTCGAGAAGACTTCAGGTCGGGTTAAGAAGACCCGATCGAAACTGAGCACGACATCTGTCAGAAGATAGTCGTCTCCACTAATTCGAACGAAGATGAGCAGATCGACAATGGCGATGAAGGAGAGGATGGAGAAGAGGAGGACACCTGCTGGTGGGCTTAGCGGAAGGATGACGGTGTCATAAGGAGGAGGTACGACAGAGATTGGTTTGCTTGAAGTGGGCCATGGCTTGGATTAGATATTATGAATGGATTTACAAGTTTATTTAGGAAAATATTACATTTTTCATTTTAATATAATTTTTTGTTTTTCAATTAAATTTTGTTTATAACTTTTTCATTTACGTTATTTATAATTTTTTTTTAATATTGTTATTTGAATCGGTGGGAAATTCTTTGAAAATAAAAGTGGTTGGAAATCAGAATGAAAAAATGTGGGAAATTGCCAACAAATTTCTCACCGATATTTCTGACCATTTTAGTGATGAATATTTTGGTGGGAAATTTCCCCCCATTTTTGAATTTGCAATGATCGATGTCCCACCATTTTTTTGTGGGAAAATTGTCGGGAATAGTCTTTTCCCATCAATTTCCAACCGATATTTCCGTAGTATTTTAACATGTTTTTTTGTAGTGACTGATCTTCTAACGCGAGATTACGTACATAATATGGTGCAGTCCCAACACCGGACTCGGAAACCCCCATTAAATCCCAAATTTTCGTTAAAAATCGATCTGAAATATTCCCATGAGATGTATACTATAATGGGATAATATATCCGCAACCTAAAACAATTAGGACCAACAAAACAAAATATTTTACATAATTAATGTAATGCCCCGACCGCCTCCGTTCGTGTGGGCCCTACGTCCTCTTTCGGCCCGTGGGCCCCACCCTCGTCCGACGGCCGATGCGCTAGTTCTTGAGGTTAGCAAAACTTGTTTACTGACCTTACAAATCATCACATGATCTTTCCCCGTGTTTTGCTCACTCGCACGGTACCGCAAATCACTTCCCGATAGTACACCCATCCTTAAGTTGCTTTAAGTACGCTTAACTTTTGAGTTCTTTCTTGACAAATGATCGAAAAGATAAGTGCACTTTAGTGACATAGGTAGCCAAATCAATTCTTATAAGTTTTTTCGTATATTTCAGAAATCATGATGTTACCGTTAACACAACTAAAATATTTTACATTAGAAAACTAAAATATTATAAAAGTAAAAACTGAGTCGAATAAGGGAATTGCGTCAAAAACAGACACGTATCATTGAAGAGGGCACACGTCAGTCCATCGGAATAAGCTTTGAAAATTGCAACTCGCCGGAGATATTATTGTTTGCTTCTTCATGCACGGCCGAATGCTCATGGAATTCAATTCCGATTATCATAAGGAGAAACGGAACCAGATAAAAGAATTGATAAAGCGTCGACTGAAACTTCGAAAAACAAAATCCAACGGCGTGAACTTTCAAACTGTGATTCACCATCCTTACGATCATATGTTGAGTCCATCGATATGTCATTTTTGACTTCTACACTTTTTAATCCTAGGCTATTAATCCAAGAATATGACAAACGGAGAAATCTGCGTGCCAATTCTAATCCCTAGTGGACTACCATCAATGGGATCAAGATATCATAGCCGGAAAAAACCAAGGCGTTTATTGAGTATGTACAGAGGGATTTGGTGCAGCAGCGATAATAAAGAATTTGCCGGACACTTGCTGATAAAAAGATCGGATCTAACAACACTAGGTAGGCTTTCTTAGAACTTATTAACTCATAATTGAGCTCATATATCTTACTTTTGTAGTTGAAAAAAAAATAGCTATTTTTGTCTTGTCGTGATTTCATTTTATCAAGATTGAGATTTTCACATGAAAATTAAAAAGAGATATAAAACCAAAAAAAATAAAAGAGAGATATATATATATATATATATATAGTGGTACACGTGGTGACGTAATGATTGAGGCAGTTGTGTTTCATCAAGACCATGTAAGCTGAGATTTTGGATGCTCTCTTCCCAAAGTCCTTGGATGGATGAAAAAAAAAGAAAAAAAAAATATGATTCAGCCTCCACCGCAATTTTTGTAATCATTGACTTTCTAGCACATTTTTTTTCTTCTCTGTTTTGTATCATGAATTTACGAATTTAACCGGAATCTGTATGTTTTGTTTTTCGAGTTTCCATACTATTTTACCAAGAATTTGTGGATTTTGTTTTTTTTTTTATCTTGTATTCCAACTTGTTATTTTAATAAAATTCAGATGATAAAAAAAATGGTTAAATTCAACAAACCTAAATAAATGAGAGAGCCATGTATTCAAGTTAAATTACATGATTATGGACAGTCTAATCCTTGTCACGTAAAGAGTTACAAAACTTAGGTTGTATACAACATACGACTTTAAGCAAGAGCGAAGCATATAAAAACCATTTCTTGCCCTACAAATGAATCTGTATATACGCGATGCGTTACTGCGTATGGTGCGGTCCATAAACAGAAACAGGAGCTTAGTCATTGAAACATCATAATTTCCTTGTATAATTTTTTCTTTATACAACAAAGTAATCGAGGATATTTGTCACTGTGTTAGGTATGGTTGGGCCATTAATTGGGCTTTTCATCCCCACCCCATACCGGGCGGTTAGTGCTAGAAATGATGACGACCCGCGACCGGAATCAAATTGCCGGGCCAGTAATGTATCTCTGGTTATCCAACTTAAATGTGACACGTGTGCCTTTGAAATGTAAACGCGGGGCAGCTGGAATCAGGGGAACTATGGGCAGGTCCTTCTAACGGCGTCGTATCATCGCCTAGGAATACAACAGTACTTGAAATCGAGTTTACTGGTGCATCATTTTATGCCCTTATTCATCTCATACATTACTCACGACACTGACTCCGTGAGTTTACTACACGTACAAAGGTTATACATATATATGTATTACAAAAGTGTGTACTTAATTACTTGTAGTAACTAAATCAAGTACGCAAGTAGTATAACAATAATACGCACACAATTATATCCACGTATTTAGCTTGGAACAAGTTCGACGTCCTATCATCGATTGTTGTTGTGCGGCGGGTAGCTATAGCATTTATTATATTACAACCAATGAAATAACATAACAAAAGAGTACAAAGTTAAATCCTGGTGGGGGGTCCAAAAAAAATCACGTGGATAATTTGTATGATTAGCTTCAAAACGGGGGACAACGAGACCGCCCATCTCAACCAATTTTCTCTCGGGCAAACAAATTTTTTTATTAAAAAAATAAATAATACTACTAATAATAATACGTAATAATTAGATACTAATAATGGATTTTGTTTGAAATCTTGAAAAAGGGAACCACGTGGCCATGGTCGATGGGTCACTTTCTAAATTTTGGTTTGGTGTAGTTTTCTAGGAAAATTCCAGCAGCACCATCAGACAAAATGGCAGAGAGTCAGTCAATAATTCAGTTCCCCTAAATGAATAAACGATGAAGGAACCACCATGCACCAGTACGCTTCTTTGCTTTTACAATTAATCAAATCCAATTATTCTTATCGACATGGAGTTGTTAATTAATAATTAATTAATTAATCTCGGGTCAAAGAAACAAACACATGTAATCAAAACAACTAAGGAAGGAAGGAACACATGAGCTAGAAAAAAACATTACATGACCAAATAGTATCAATGATAAGATAACGACAAGCTTAGCAGCTTGAGAAAAACATTGAATTTGAGGAGGAAGACGACGCTGTTGTTTGGAACTGCCTTTGCCGGAAACATTCCAACGAGATCGTAGGCGGCGAGAGAAGCGCGTTGGATGGCGACGACGAGGACTTTATACCCGAATCGTTCGATGACTCTGGTGATCATGAGACATTTATGTTTGACTAATTAACGAGAGAGATTAAATTACATATATTTTTTTGTAAATGGAGTGAGAGAGAGAGAGAGAGAAGAGTAATCAAGTACTTAGAGTAGTGGTAATATCGGCCGGAGTGGATTTGCCGCTGTCGTGGGCGATGGAGGCTGACTGGTTGCATTTACGGCGGCGGCGGTTATGGTCAGCCAGTCGCTTACGGCAGCTGCGTTTCCCGTTGTCGAATTCCGACAGCAAATGGAACCTGTAATTAAGCGCATGCATTAGTTAATCATTTAATAAATAAAAATCTGCAAGATAAATAAGACTAGGGAGTATAATACGTAGTTTGGCGGAGAATAAATTAGAAAATAGATTTGGGTTGAAAAGGAGGAGAGAAAGCCATCGGGATCAACCACAGAGAGAGGTCACGTACTCTCTCTTCAATGATTGTGACGATCCTCGACAGAGAATATGATTAATTCATTAATCACAAGTCATTTAATAAAGCTAACTAATTAATGGGTGAAATAAATAAATCCTTCTCTCTAACCACAACTAAGGCTGCATGTGTACGGACGAAGCATGCCCCCACCCCCCTCCATGGTCCATGGATTTTACAAAGGTAAAGTCGTACGGACAAGAGGCCTAGCTAATGATTCATCTGTGTGTCAAAAGGTGGGATCTTTAGGAGACACAAATATTTTACCTGCTGCACTGCTGGCAAAAGCGCTGGCTCAGCCCGGCGGCGACAACCGTGGAAGCTTTTGAGTGGAACTCGCACACTTTGTGGCGGCGGTGATAGTGTTTGGCGTGGCTCAGATCCGCGTTGCATCCCTCCGCTTGGCACCGTGGAGTGCTCAGCGAGTTTCCCATCCCCAGCTCACCGGGTCGAGACCGCCGGTACAGCCGGCTCACGAAATCATCGTCGGCGGCGGAGAAGTAAGTGCGGCCTCCCAGATTGAGGCCGATCCTGTTGGACGTGAAATCGAGCGGCCGAGAGACGTCGACTTCGGTCTTGGGGATGAGGAAGTTGTAAGAAGACCCAGATCCTGACCCGGTCTGGTCGAAGGAGAACAAGGCTGAAGGAGAAGCGTGGGGATGGTAGATGGAATCGGAAGAGGCGTAAGGATTATGAGTGGTGGTGGTGGTGCGTGGGTCGTACAAGGAGTGATGATGAAACTGGTTGGCGGTGATATGTTGATGACCATAGACGGTCAAATGTTGGTTAGAGAAGGAAGAGAGGAGCGGTGGAGAAATGTTGTAAGAGGAAGAGTGATGATGGGTCGGGTCGAAAATGGACAAGGCTCGGGTCGGGTCAGGCTCCTGATGGTGTCGATCTTCTCCGGATAACATAATCGCGGAGGGGTTGTCCCATTCGTAGTCCAACATGTTCCAAGAATAGAACTAAGGAGATCCCGAGGAAGATCTCTTTTTCTCTGTTTTTTTTTTTCAATTAACAAAGTGAAAGAGAAGGAGAGATATACGAGAGGGCTGGCTAATAAAGGAAGTGTAGAGGAGACATGTCGGTGCGGAATAGGTTATGGAGTGGTTTTAATAGACTGAAAGCAAGCGACGTACTATACCTCTATTAGAATTAGAGTCTTTCCCCTCTGCCAAATATCTCTCTTGATATGATGAGAGAGAGAGAGAGAGCGTCTGTGCAAATTAATTCCAAAAACCCTAACTTTCTATTTGGGGGAGGTTCTCTCGAGCTCGCTCTCTATATATATATCAATTATTCAACAGTTTTTATTTGTATATTATAAAAGGAGGTGGATTGATCTTTTTAAAAAAATAAAAAAATAAAAGCATAGCTAGCTAGTGTCTTGTCCTAGTTAAAAAGTGAAGGTGGGAGAAGAAAAAGGAACTCGTCACATGGGTCGTTCATGTCCAGTGTGAGTGTCTGTGCCCTTTGATTAATCTTAATGTACCAAACATCAATCATGTGCCTTTTCTAATTGTACCGTAATCTCTGAATCCAAATATTCTATATATAAAGACTATGGAGAGCCTCTAATCGATCTTGCTTAATTTGACAAATACTAGTAAGTAATTTCTGAATTTAGTAAGTTCTCCTATGTTTTATATGATAAATTGCTTGCGTATCAACATCATTTGTGAAGAGGAGGATTAAAAAAAAAAAGTAAAAAAGGAAAAGAGAAGAAAGAAAGATGATCGTGTGGTTAAGGATGAAGGGGTGGGTGTAAACGCGTTTTGTTCTATATATTAATTATGTTGGGCCCCAGCGTCTGCTTCTGGGCCATTCTGTTTCCATCAAAATTCTCTTTTTTTTTGGTAATAGTATAATATACGTATATAGCCGTTTCGTTTTATTAAACTAGCCAACAAATATATGATAAAATCATACATCTCCCCTCGTCGAATTACATGTTTACACGTGTTTAAAAAAAGAAGATAATACGTATAGATATATACATCACGAGCAAATAAATATCTTAAAGTATAAAAGAAGGAGGCAGACGTGTAGTGGAGGAAGAGGCCAAGAAGGTACTGTGAAATGCTGTTGGGGTTTAGAAAGACAGGATGGCAGTCCCGTAAATAAGCGGGAAACCGAAGGTGGATCGTTTAAGGGAAGACAGATCGTATCTGCTACGTATTCGCCAACTCCCTCACGCGCCCACGCTAATCGACGGTTCAGATCTAAGCGATAACACGTGGCGACGCGGGGGAGAGAGTAGAGGGAGGCGCGAGAGTGAGATGGTAATGAGTCCAAAAGGATTGGAGTGGGCCCCTTTAGGTGCCAAAAGGCTGCCATCGACGTTGACCCAAACGTACGGACTGTCTATTAGTATCATCCTTCCCTTCCCTTCTTCTCTTTTTTATATATACATACCTAGATGTCTTCTTTAAAAAATAAAATAAAAAAAATCTCAAATATTCTATGCATTACATTACATTACAGTGGTAGAAAGACAAAAAAAAAAAAACTCAATATACTTTATATTTAGATATGTGGAGCACGTACGTATGATAGTGCTATTCGATCCGATCCGATCCAGTGAAAAACAATTTGAATTGATGTAAAAGTAAATGCAAAAGCCATAATGAAATTTAACCGATTATAATTATGAAAACAGAAGAAGTAGGAACTGTATTATATTAAGAGTAAAACTTGTTTACCAGATAAATGAAACAAACGAAGATAAGAAAAAGGGTGCATACATTACATATATAAGAATAGAGAAAAAGACGAAGAAAGGGAGGAGGATAATGTCATACCGAACGTGTTGCCTTGTCAACATCTCTTATTTGAAAAACCACTTATTGCACGTTTACTCTCACTCATCAAAATCCCTCCCTTAATTTGTTCTCTTCCCACTCTAATAATTACCGTGAAAATATTTAAGTATACACATGCGTGTGTGTGTGTTGCCTTGTATACTTTTAGATATATGTAATACTGTAAGTGGCCCACAAAATACACTTATATGAATTAATTTCAAAAGTGTGTGTTAAGCGATTGTTGTCATCTAATAGGTAGATTTGATTCAATCAAATGTACCAATTAATGAAAGAAAGACTGAAAGGAAATGTAAACGTGTTGGTGGTGCAGTTAGAAAGTCTTCCTTTGGGTTAGCATTGAATCTGGATGTAATAAAAAACAAAAATTAATATGAGAGGTTAGGCAAAATCTAAGGGAATTATTGTGAACACTTGATATATATGGTGGCTCTACGGCGACCTAACCTCTCATTTGGCAAAAAAAAAAGCAAGTTAACCAGCTGGGAAATACACACGCATTGTGTGGGTCCATCTCTCAATTTGGGCCGCCTTATGTGTTATGTTAGCCCGGATAATTTATGGCCCATTTAGTCAATTTGATTGGGCTTCAGATTATGAAGAATGTTTTCTTAAAAGCCTCATAAGTTCTTCGTCCCTAATAAACCTGTCGGAAGGTTCGGAGCGGTCGACGTCGAACCACCATATTTGGCGGCCGGTCTCTGCAACTTTCTTCCTACCCCAATGGTTTCTGGTGCAGGACTCCATGCTCTGTTTCTCTCCAAGTATCAACGTCCTGTGCGGTATCGATTCCATTCCTCGTGCTTATCACACGCAGTTGATTTGCTGCTTCTCTCCAAAACTGCTCTTTAAAATCTCTCCTATTCTTACAGGTATCTACCAGCTATCCGAGCCAAAGTTTGCAACCAAGGCTCGACCAAATCAAAGCTCGCCAGGTCCATGGCGCGTGCTGTGAACTCTAAACCGTGGTCAGACGAAGTCGAGTCTTCACTCTCATCCGAATCCCTCTCCAGAACCACCGTTCTCCAAACCCTACGCCTCATCAAGATCCCTGCTGATGCTCTTCGGTTCTTTGACTGGGTTTCCGACAAGGGCTTTTCTCACAAAGAGCAGTCTTTTTTCCTCATGTTGGAGCTCCTTGGTCGTGCTCGGAATCTCAACGTCGCTCGGAATTTCTTGTTCTCCATCGAGAAAAGGTCTAACGGTTGCGTTAAGCTCGAGGATCGCTACTTCAACAGCTTGATTAGGAGCTACGGAAACGCTGGGCTCTTCCAGGAATCTGTGAAGCTGTTCGAGACCATGAAGAAGATGGGCATCTCGCCTTCGGTTGTTACATTTAACAGTCTTTTGTCCATTTTGCTTAAGCGTGGTAAGACTGGTATGACCCATGATATGTTCGACGAAATGCGTCGTACCTACGGGGTTACCCCAGATTCTTACACTTTTAACATATTGATAAGCGGGTTTTGTAAGAATTCCATGGTGGATGAAGCCTTTAGGATTTTTAAGGAAATGGAGCCGTATAAATGCGATCCTGATGTTGTTACATATAACACCATCATCGATGGGTTATGCAGAGCCGGAAAGGTGAAGATTGCGCATAATGTTTTGAATGGAATGATGAAGAAAGCAGCGGATGTGCATCCCAACATTGTTAGCTACACCACTCTGGTGCGAGGGTATTGTATGAAGCAGGAAATTGATGAAGCGTTGGTTGTGTTTCATGAAATGCTCAGTAGAGGGCTGAAACCAAATGCTGTGACTTACAATACTCTGATTAAGGGCCTCTCGGAGGTTCAGAGGTATGATGAGATCAAAGAAATTTTGAATGGAGGGGATAACTCTACATTTACCACTTTTGCTCCAGATGCCTGCACTTTTAATATTTTGATCAAAGCCCACTGTGATGCTGGACATCTGGATGCAGCGATGAAGGTGTTCCAAGAAATGGTGAATATGAAGTTGCATCCTGATTCAGCTTCATATAGTGTTTTGATTCGTACTTTGTGCCTCAGAAACGAATTTGATAGAGCCGCCACACTGTTCAATGAGTTATTTGAGAAGGAAGTATTGTTAGGCAAGGATGGATGCAAGCCTCTTGCTGCAGCTTATAACCCAATGTTCCAATACTTATGTGCCAATGGGAAAACGAAACAGGCTGAGAAAATTTTTAGGCAGCTCATGAAAAGAGGAGCGCAAGATCCACCCTCTTACAGGACTTTGATCACGGGTCACTGCAGAGAGGGCAAATTCAAGGCTGCTTACGAGCTGTTGGTTCTAATGCTGAGGCGGGAATTTGTGCCTGATCTTGAAACCTACGAGTTATTGATCTATGGGCTATTGAAAATAGGTGAAGCTGTTCTTGCTCACGATACCCTACAAAGGATGCTAAGGAGCTCTTATCTCCCAGCTGCAACCACTTTCCATTCTGTACTTGCAGAACTTGTGAACAGAAAATTTGCTAACGAGTCTTTCGGCTTCGTGAGGCTAATGTTGGAAAAACGAATAAGACAGAACATCGATCTTTCAACGCATGCTGTCATATTGCTTTTTAGCAGTGCACAGAAGGACAAGGCATTTCTGATTGTTAGGTTGCTTTATGATAGTGGGTATTTGGTTAAGATGGAGGAATTACTTGTTTTCCTCTGCGAAAATAGGAAACTACTTGATGCGTACAGACTTGTGCTGTTTTGTCTGGAAAAGAGTCAAATGGTAGATATGGGCACTTGCAACAGTGTCATAGAAGGACTCTGTATGCATAAGAGACACTCTGAAGCGTTTAGTTTGTACAATGAATTGGTAGAACTTGGAAACCACCAACAGCTTAGCTGCCATTTGGTTTTGAGAAATGCCTTAGAGGCCGCTGGAAAGGTGGAAGACCTTCAGTTTGTGTCAAAGAGGATGGCTACACTGAGAAAGGCAGATGATTGCTATGGATTAGAACAAGTGATATCATCATAAATCTTCTTGAACCATGGAGCAATATGTATAAAGAGTTTGGCAGGCCCTTTATGTTCCATTCAAGTCCCAGGTGTTTGGAATTTGAATTTCCAATCAGCAGAAAATTCCCTGTAATTGACATGAGTCTCTTTGTTTCCTGGTAAAGCGGTTCCTTTCTCTGTGTTTCCGTTTTCCATTTTGTGCAATAATATTTATCCTCTGTAAATGGTAAAATTCTTGTCCCTCAGCAATTCAACAAGTTTCTTTTCGTTGTCTCTGATACAGGTCTCTATGGATGTTTCAACACTCTGTTCCTAACTTTCACCTTCATGATACCTGTTACTTAAGCAGATGAGGCTTAAATTACTTATCCTGGGAGAAAATAAAAAGGTTTGTTGCCTCTTTCATGTTTTATTTTGCATTTCTAACCAACACAGGCCAAATAATCACCAAACCCCAATAAAATAACCAGTACTCTCTTTCCATGTTGCTCACTCATCAAAACCAAACTCTCTCCAAGAAAACCCTCAGCCCTTCCTTTATAATCCTTTGCTTTTGTTGATATTCTGCATCCACCGCCTTTCTTCTCAACAATCAACTGAGTTTTCTTCCATTTGCACCTGCAAAAAGAGATGTCAAATTCTGGGATGAAAGGTGTTGAGAAGCAAAGCAGTGTTTTCACAAGGCGTGTAGCAAATCCCGGGAAGGCAACAGTGCTTGCTCTTGGCAAAGCCTTCCCAAGCCAAGTGGTTCCTCAGGAGAATCTCGTGGAGGGATTTCTACGCGACACCAAATGTGATGACGCCTTTATCAAAGAGAAGCTGGAACACTTGTGTAAGCCTCACTCTCTTTATATATATATNATATTTTATTTTTTTTCTTTTTCTTTTTCTTCACACAGCTATGCTCTCTCTTGTGAAATGCTGAAACTCGCTAATGTTTTGTGCTGTTGTTTAGGCAAAACCACAACCGTGAAGACGCGTTACACGGTGTTGTCGCGAGAGATACTGGATAAATACCCGGAACTAACAACAGAGGGCTCACCAACAATCAAGCAAAGACTTGAAATTGCTAACGAGGCGGTTGTGGAAATGGCATTGGCAGCCAGTTTGGATTGCATCAAGGAATGGGGAAGGCCAGTGGGAGACATCACCCACATTGTCTATGTTTCCTCAAGCGAGATCCGATTACCCGGTGGTGACCTTTACCTCTCTGCAAAGCTAGGCCTGAGGAATGACGTGAACAGAGTAATGCTGTATTTTCTGGGATGCTACGGGGGTGTGACAGGCCTGCGCGTGGCGAAAGACATTGCTGAGAACAACCCTGGAAGCCGTGTTCTGCTGACAACCTCTGAAACCACCATTCTCGGGTTCCGGCCACCAAACAAAGCTCGTCCTTACGACTTGGTGGGGGCTGCTCTGTTTGGAGATGGTGCAGCTGCAGTGATCATCGGAGCAGATCCGAGAGAGTGCGAGGCTCCTTTCATGGAGCTGCACTATGCTGTTCAGCAGTTCTTGCCGGGGACACAGAACGTGATTGACGGGAGGTTGTCGGAGGAAGGCATAAACTTCAAGCTAGGACGAGACCTGCCGCAGAAGATAGAAGAGAACATAGAAGAGTTCTGCAAGAAGCTGATGGGAAAGGTAGGCGATGATTCCATGGAGTTTAATGACATGTTCTGGGCTGTTCATCCAGGAGGACCTGCGATTCTGAACCGCCTGGAGACAAAACTGAAGCTGGAGGGAGAGAAGCTAGAGAGCAGCAGAAGGGCGTTGAGGGATTACGGGAACGTGAGCAGCAACACCATACTGTATGTGATGGAGTATGTGAGAGATGAGCTGAAGAAGAAAGGCGAGTCCGCACAAGAGTGGGGACTTGGCTTAGCTTTCGGACCTGGAATCACCTTCGAAGGCCTTCTCATCCGCAGCCTCACCTCTCCCTAATTTCAAATTGTCACAAGACAAGGAAAGAACGAAGGATATTATAAAACCCTTATTGTAAGCCATATAAAATTCAGTTGATTAATATATAGCATGAAATGAGCATTGTTAAACCACATCTCTCTATATAATAATAGCATGTGACTAGGAACGTTGGAAAAAGTCAAAAGCAGCACCACGTGTCATTAGCGCAAGGACTCATCTACTTGGAACCACACAAACAAGAAGACACCAAACCCATTACTTCCACTAAAAACAAGGGCTTTCTCCTTTTTAATTCACACCCCAACACTCTCTTACACACACACATCGAGCCATGAACTCACCATGCATTGATTTCGTCATGTTCGGTCAACACGATGAGGACAACATGTCACGTCGTCCATGGAAGAGGGAGAGATCGAATCATCTTAACTTGTCTCCAAACGAAGACGAAGAGCTTGCCAACTGTCTTGTGTTGTTGTCCAATTCAGGGGATGCTTACGATGGTCATCATAACAAGCATGGGCATGGCAAGGGCAAAAGCGTCAAAAAGCAAAAAACCGCACAGGTTTTCCAATGCAAAGCTTGCAAGAAGGTGTTTGCGTCGCATCAGGCTTTGGGTGGACACAGGGCAAGCCACAAGAAAGTGAAGGGTTGTTTTGCCTCGCAAGATAAAGAGGAGGAAGAAGAAGAGGAATACAAAGAAGACGACGATGAAGAGGAAGAGGACGACGATGAGGAGGAGGAAGAAGACAAATCAACGGCTCAAGTCGCAAGAAAAAGATCCAACGCTCACGAATGCACCATCTGCCATCGCGTATTCTCATCGGGACAAGCCTTGGGAGGCCACAAGAGATGTCATTGGTTAACACCTTCCAATTATCTTCGTATGACGCCACTACATGATTCTGCCGGAAGATCTCATCAGCCGCTAGATCAACCATCTTTAGATCTCAACTTAGCTTGCCAAGATTATTCCGTTGATCCAACGGTCATGAGCGTTGGGATGATTGGGAGAGATGGTGGTGGTGGCACTAATCACAACGCTACTTCATCGTCATGGTTAAAACTCGCAAGTGGTGACTGGTCTTGACGACTGACTAATTAATTAAGTTGCTAATTATATTCCTTCGTTTATATTCTTTACATACGATTAAGTGCATTATTAATTTATATACTTGTATGGATTTTATATTAATATACGCTTTACGCCATTACGCCATTTCCAGTGCTAGCGTTTTAGAGAGCCATAACTTGCTCTGCCCAAATATATCGGTATATAAATTACATATATTAAAACTTATAGTTATCATAAAAAAAAGATATGTATTTTAATTAAAAAAAAGTAATTAGTATTACAACTAGTTAATACAAGAGAGAGAACCACCTATAATTGTGTCTACTTTTTTGAAAGAAAATAAGTACATATTCAAAAATTTAAACATAATGTAAGCTAAGCAACGCCACTTAATACATAAGCGTCGATAACTTACGAATGTCTTTTTTTTTTTTTTTTCCTTTTTCTTTTCTTTGTAGTCTTAAAGAGTGACATAATTTACTTGTTTAGCCATCAAGAACGAGTAAAAAATACTGTGCGAATCTGTGTCGATAGAATTACAAAATCCCAAGAAGACTCGAAATCCCAAGAAGACCTTAACAATAAATAAATAAATAAATCCGAAAGAAGAAAATATCACAAATAAATGAATCAAATATACCTCTTGTGATAAACCCCAAATATTGAAGTATTAATGACCAAAACGCTCTTACTACACCGAAAACGCATGAGCATAAAGTCAACGAAATTGATAAATTTGGTGGGTCTTAATTAAGCACGATTGCAATGAAAGGGTCATTTCTCTCACTACGATTCTATATGTATACCTATAGATATAGTATTGGAAAAGTGGTTGCCATTACAAGTTTAAAGAGCTTTTGACTTTAGGAAGTTGATCAAGCAAGAACCCAACTATCAGCTGAAAACTAGGATTAGCGGTGGAAATTAGATTAATGTCAACTGATATCCAATCTCTCTTTGAAAAAAAGTCTCAAGTAAAGTGTATATATATATATATGATTCTTTGGATCAATCAAATTAAATATCTTTACTCAATTAACTTGAAGACATGTAAAATGTATGGTATGATATATTTAATTTATAGTCAGCAGATGACACACACACACACACATATATATATATGCTCGCTTTTAAAAACAAAGAAATTCTGGTATAGTATGGAATAGGGAATCTCGTTACAACGAGTAGATACAATAATAACCGTATTTTTGCGTTACTTGGGAATTGTTCATTGCTGTACGTATTTCACATCAAAGATGCACCATTTTCTGCTTTATATAACTGCTGGATATAATTTTATCATTGGGCCAATCCCAGTGAGGTTCACGTTGTGCAGATGAACATGAATTACATACGGACTTATATTGCATATGAGGGTAGATTGCGGGAAACCTATTCCCACATAGATTAGAGTTTAAGACAGATGAGCTTATATTGCATGTGGGCGCCGATTGCGGAAGACCCATTTCCACTTGAATTAGAGTTTAAGTGGTTGGATCCTATTTCCATGGGAATTAGGATCAATGAAGTAACCCCTTATAAATAGAAAGCAATATAACATAAGTGACTGCATCAAAAAATTGAGAGCAACCCTAGAGAATAAGACACTAACAACAATCGAGTTTGTAGCAGCGACCATAGCTTAAACGATCATAGTGTCTTAATTCTTGTTTGCTATTGAAATTCATCTATTAATAAAGAAAAATCTATGCCTCCACGTTTTCTGTAATTTTTCCAACGAATTGCACACTTTTTACCCAAACAATAACCTTTCTTAACAAAAGGAAACATAATTTTAGTTGAGCTTACTTAAAATGAATATTGATAAATACCTAATTGAATAATAATAGTAGCTTCATACGCAAATACACAATGTGGTGTACACGTTTTGGCACAGTCAAATAACTTAAGTTTGTATACATGCATAGTTAAGTTGAATTGATACAGCTAGCAGTTAATTTTTTTTTTTCTTTTTTTGGTTAGCAGCAATTTTAGAATTCATCAAATGTAGTTTTTTTTTTGGTTCTTCCTGAAATTCACACTCATATAAGTCGAAGAAGAAAAAAATTAACAAGTTAGTCAACCTGATTAGGAAGTCAGCAGTTTCGTTGTACGTGTGAATGTGTGATTTGAAGAGAGTTGGTGTATCATTAAGAATTTAAAATACTCAATTTTGAAGGGGTCAGTGTGAGTGTTGTTCGTCGTTACAACAAACCTCAACAGTTTTTTGGTAAGCATTGCTACAAGCAAACCCCACCGTTTTTTATTCCAAAAAACAAACACAAAAATATTTCTATCAACGTATAAAATTTTCAGTTACATAGTAAAGTCTTTAGCAATAAATATGCTGAATTGAAACATAAAGAGCCGTATTAAAAATCGTAAGATTTTTGTTACTAGAAGGATAATTTTGGAAATATAGGAAACAGTCAGCGGGAGGAATAAAGGGGCATGTTACATGTTTGATCAACCGCTCTTCACTTCATCAATACTCTCTTCTTCTTTTTATCTAATATTTACAGACTTATTATATATGCTTACAGCCAGATCTTTCTTTTAGCCGTTTTGATATATATATATATATATATTTAAAAGAAAGTAAACTGCTTTCTTAAGTATCCATTAATAATAGAGATCATCTTCTTTTCTTATTAATCAAAAAGAAAAAAGAAAAAAAATCCCTTTTCTTGTTGTTGGGAGTTCGTATATTAGCTTAGGTGTTGGTGGAAGAGTGCATGTAACCTACTCCGACTTCTTCACTGCCTTTATCTCTCTCTCTCTCTCTGTTTCTTGCTCTGATTTTTTTTTTGGTAATAGAGGAAATGGAAGAGAAGCATAAGTGTAAGTTATGTTGGAAGAGCTTCGTTAATGGAAGGGCTTTGGGAGGTCACATGAGGTCTCACATGCTTCATCATCCTCTCCCGAGTCAACTCGATCCCCACCCCGAGTCAGCTTCGTCTTTGATGGCGGATCCAGGGTTTGCTCTCCAGGACAGAGAGAGTGAAACCGAGTCGTCCAAGAAGCCGACCCGTAAACGATCCAGGCTTAACCGGAGATCCATCTACGTCTCATTACGTCATCAACAACCCGAAGAAGAAGGGAAAAGTGAAACAGCAGCAGGGATCAAGACGACGAAGGTCGGGCCTAAAACGAGTCAAGAACTCAGTGAGTCGTGTACCGAGCAGGAACCGATGAGCTCGGTGTCGGACGCTGCGACAGCGGAAGAAGACTTGGCCTTTAGTCTGATGTTGCTGTCGAGAGACAAGTGGGAGAAGGAGAAGGAAGAGGAAAATGATGATGAGATCAGATGGGAGAAGAAGAAGAAGTGGTTCGAGTGCGAGACTTGCGAGAAAGTGTTTAAGTCGTATCAGGCGTTAGGTGGACACAGAGCAAGCCATAAGAAGAAGAGAGCTCTTGAAGGCTCTTCTTCTTCATCTTCTTCTTCTGTGATTCTTGTATCAGATGAGAAGAAGAAGAAGAATAGGAGTAGTGGGCATGAATGTCCAATATGTTTGAAGGTCTTCTCATCTGGCCAAGCTCTTGGAGGTCACAAAAGATCTCACGCCACAGCCACCGGACCAGAGAATGGTCCGGCGAAAAGGGGAATTATTAGCTTGATAGATCTCAATCTCCCGGCTCCGTCAGAGGATGAAGACTTGGCCTCTTCGGTTTTTAATGCTTGAGTTGGTGATCAGACTGGTCAATAATATTACTTTTTTGGTTTTGGAATCAAAGAACATTCTATGAAACGTGTACCTAATATATCTAGATCCGATCTAAGTAGTTTGTTTGTTGAAAATGTATTTTTGAAGTATATGACATGTGAGAAGAAACAAGTAAGAATCATGTGACAAACATCGATCATCGCATGTTCATCCTTCCTTACATAGTAGTGTGTGTGGGAAAATGGTAAAGCATGGAAGTGTGATGAGTGGTTTGTTGCTCAAAAGTGTGTGTTCGCAATGAAATGCCCAAATTTATATACTTACCATCATTTTTGTAGAACCAAAAGTAATTTTGATTCTTGATCCCTCAAACAACCGGTTTAAACCCCGGTACGGTACAACAACGACCGTGGTTTCGACTTTTGGTTCCATGCGCTCAGATATGGATTGTAGAAGAAGACGGGTCAATCGTTAGAATGACTTTAATGGTCTAAACCAAATTCCCTCTAACTTTTTTTTTTTCCCATAACCTTATAACTAACATGTGTTATTTCCATTTTGCCATTTGCAATAAAATATTAAACAAATTAATTAAAACGAAAAAAGAAATAGAAATCCAGAAAAAAAAAATCAACCAATCAGAATAAAGCAGAGCTTCTTCTTCGCGTTCTGCTCTTGCGTCGTTGTTCGACGTCCTGCTCCGTCGTCTTCCTCTGCAGACCTGCTCCGACTTGCTGTTCATGTGAGTTTTTGCCTCTCTTTTTTGTGTGTGTGTGTGTCTTCTTCAATGCTGCATTGATCTGAAGCATTGATAATCAATTTAGGGATTGAAATTGAAATTAGGTATTCAATCGAATTGGGTATTCAATTAGGAGATTTCCACGTAATACTGAATAACCCAAGAGTATACATACGAGTAAACTTGTTTTCGTAGTCTAAGAGAAGCTTATGTTGATAATGTATGAATTTGTAGAGATTTAGAAGCTCTGAATCTGAATCGGAGCTGGTAATGTGTCCGGTATGACTAGTATACTGGTACAACTGGTATGACTTGTTTACTAGTACAACTGGTATGACTAGTTTACTGGTATTACTAGCTAATGTTTTTAATTTGGTACAACTGGTATGGCTAGTCACTGGTATGCCTAGTTAATTTGGTACAACTGGTATGACGACTAGTCATTGGTATGACTATTTAATTTGGTACAACTGGTATACCTGGGACAACTGAGTTGTAATATATACTAATGTTGTTAAATTTTTCTTTTTTTAGGGCACAATGAATAGGAGTAAGTTCACAGTCATAGATTTTGATTATGGGGGATATTATTCAGGCGGCAGACAATGGATTCCAGGAGAAGATCCCAACTATACTTTATTGATGAAAGAATCATTGGAGGAGTTAACTTTTTGTGGGTTGGTTAGTAGAATATGCAGGAAAATTAATGTTGATGAACATACGACGAAGCTGAAGCTAACTTACATTCCATTTAGAGCGGATCATAATAAGGCTAGTATAATATTGGATGACGAAGATGTTATAGCATATGTAATGAGATACAAAGATGATTGTGCTAGTGTTTTGCATGTGGAACTCTTGGAAGGAGTCTCGCACAACCAGAATTTTGAGAAACGTTCAAGAGAGGATCGAGGAAGTGGAGTTGATGTATGGAATGAGGAGATTGTGAGTGATGCTAGAGCTAATGATTGTATGATGATTTCTCGTAACACAGAATCTGAACCAACGGAACAGTTGCTATTGGACAATGCTCCTCATGATGCAGATTGTGAAAATGATCAACATGAAGAAGTTGCTTACATGGATAGCTATGATAGGTGTGACGATGTTGAAGTTACACCTAATGCACAAGTAAATGAGGTTGTCCATCATGAATGGAATGATGGTATTGACATGACTTTAAATCAGGAGTTTGAGAGTAAACGAGCAGTGCAAGATTTAGTTGAGAGAACTGTACATCTGAATTGTTTTGAGGTTGCTACAGTGAAGTCGACAACCATATTATACGTGTTAAAATGTCGTGATGGTTCTTGTAAATGGTCTCTACGAGTTGCTAAGTATAAGAATTCAGATCGATGGTCGGTTAGAACTTACAAGAAGAAGCATACATGTTCTCGGATAATTACAAGTACAAGCACCCAATTTTCAAGAAAAGGTACACCGGGGTTGGTTGCATCTGTTGTGCATCAGTTCTATCCAGGCCAATTCAACACTCCGAAACCTAAAAGTCTTGTAGGTTTGGTTCAAAGAGAACTTGGTGTTAATGTTTCTGTAACTACTGCTTGGAGAGGGAGACACAAAGCTATTAATGATTTGCGCGGAAGTCCGGATGAAAGTTTTACGAGGCTGCCTTCTTATTTACACATGTTGAAGGAGAAAAATCCTGGTATTGTAACATATGTGGAATGTGATGAAGAACAAAGGTTTAAGTACCTATTTATCGCGTTGGGGGCGTGCATAGAAGGGTTTAGAGCTATGAGGAAAGTTATCATTCTGGATGGAACGCATCTTAGTTCAAAGCATCGTGGAGTGCTTATTGTTGTAATGGCTCAGGATCCAGACCGTCATCATTATCCCCTTGCTTTTGGGGTAGTTGATAGTGAGAATAATGCAAGTTGGAGTTGGTTTCTAAATAAGTTGAAAACAGTGGTGCCGGAGGATCCTGAAATTGTGTTTGTTTCTGATAGAAACCAGAGCATCATCAGGATGATAGGCAAAGTTCACCCGCAGTGTAAGCACGAGTATTGCATACAACATTTGTCCCATAATGTTCAATCACACGTTTACGGTATTAACAAAGAAGAAGTTTTAGCGAAGTTCAGAGAGATGACTCATGTTTATACAGTTGGTGAGTTCACACCGCTCTATGATTTTGGTAGGAAGAGGTACCCTAAAGTAGTCGAGTATCTAGAGGAAAGTACAACTGAGAACAAATGGGCAAGGTGTTATTTCCTAGGAGGAAGGTACAACATAGATTCCACGAATTGTGTTGAATCTATGAATAATGTTTTAAGAGAAGCAAGGCAATACGCGTTATTACCGATGCTTGATGCTATTGTTGGGAAAATTGCGGAATGGTTTAACAAATATAGAAAACTTTCGGCTGAAGTTCCGGTGACAGAGATGCTGGTGCCTCGTGTTGCCAAGGAACTGCACCATAGATGTCAGGATGCAAAGTTGTTACCGGTGACCGAGCTGAACTCGTTTACTCTTGTTTGCACTGTGCTTGGACGTGATGGCGGAAATTATTTGGTGGATTTGACAAATAAAACATGCAGCTGCAAGCATTTTGATATTGACAGGTACCCGTGTGTACATGCTATAGCGGCTGCCACCACGTACGCGAAGTCATGGAAGCAACTCGAGTTGCATGAGTTATGCTCCGTCTATTATTTGATGGAGCAGTGGTCATTGGCATATCATAGGACAATTTATCCAGTGCCTCATATGTTTGAATGGAATGTTCCCGAGGAAGTTAAAGCATCTTGCGTCATACCTCCTCCTTATACCAAAACAAAAGGAAGAAATAGAGTAAATCGGTACCCATCAGTTGGAGAACCTCAAAGAAGAAGAAAGCGTGGTGGGGTACTTCAGAGCTTATTTGGTGATAATCCTGGAACCAGTACCTAACTCGTTTGTGTAATTCCTTTGTGTAACTCGTTTGTGTTGTTGGATGTTAATTTCTGTCTCGAGATAACTACGTAAAACTGATTTTATATATGTTATACTAGTACCTTTGAGAATACTGGGTAACACTGCTATTTCTGGTTTAGTGTTATTTTGGAATTTTAATTTAAATTGAAAAATTCACAAAAAAAGAACAACAAATACGAAATAGTAATATTTACGTTAGAGAAGTAACTATTAAATGTAAAAAATGTGTATTAGGAGAACATCGCCGCGGAAATAAGCGGGTCCTAACTCTCTCAGAGAATACCGTATGGGAACCCCATTCACTACAAACCAGCATTCCTTCTTCTTTCTTGATGACACAATGCGTAGAAGGAGCATCCACATACCCATAGATTTATGGTTTTCCTCCAAGTACATGTGGAAGAAGTGATTGAACTGAGGGTGCGTTTTGAACCACCTCAAATCACTTTCATCTAGCACGTCTTTCAAAGTTTTCACTGTCTTCTCAACATAGCACCTTCCTGACAGCTTGATGGCCATGTTATACTCACAGGGTTCAAAGAACATATTCTCTGGTGGTATAGCTTGGATTACAGACTCCTCATCTGCCTCCTCATCAGAGTCCTTTTCCACATCCTTCGCCTCCTCATCAGAGTCCTTTTCCACATCCTCCGTCTCCTCCTCCCTCTCCTCCACCTCATCAGAGTTCTCCTGCATTAGAAGTCCCAGTATTCCTTAGTTGTTCCACTTCTACTATGTATTCCCAATTTTACATATATTTAAACCCAAAAAATATCAGGGTTTCGAGACATACCAATACATTGGGGGAACAACGCTTAGTTGCATCGACTTGGGGTTGAGTATCAGACTCCCCCTCCGATGCTGTGGATTCGTCAGTATCATGTGAATGCAAAGACACACTTCTTTCAGCCTCATCATCACTTTTCACTGGCTTTTCACGACTCGACACTATTTGGCGCAATTGCGCTAATGTCGGAGGAGGACCGCCGGAAACATGTTTTCGAGTCTTTCCTGCTTTTTTCGTACGAGTCATTGCTGATAAGGAGAACAAGAAGAAGAATAAGGATCCGAAGAATAAAGATAAAAAATTAACGACAACAATCCATCGGAAACATAGAATATTTACCCGATAATATTTACCTAGGGTTTCGATGGAATCGCGACGGGCTTCGATTAAAGAAGAGCGCGACGAGTTTCGATTAAAGAAGAGCGCGAGGGGCTTCGATTAAAGAAGAGGTTGGATCGCCCAGATTAAAATCGTGGACTGTCGTGGAGTTACTGAATCGCGAAAAAGATGAAGGGAAACAAAGAAGATGAATGGAAGTTATTGTTTCCGTTTGATTTTTGTAGGAAAAAATGGATTTTTTTTTTTTTTTAACAATTGTTTTTGGGTAGGGCTTAAATTCGAATGGAGTGGGTTTGAGAGGTTTGGATGGATAAATACTAGTTAGGTCGTAAATATTTTAAACTTTCATGAATAATAAAATCAGTTTTAAAACAATTTCATTTTGGCATTGTGCGAAGGTCATCGGAGCGATTGATCCGAAGAAAGACGGTAGGAATTATGAATCCGATTTCATCCAGGTTCACCTCAACCTCTCTTTTCGCAATCCCTCACACAACTGCCGTTGTCTCCGCCATGGCCTTCTCTTCTTCTTCTTCCCCCAACTCTAAGCAAGATGAAGAAGAAAAGCTGAGATTGGTTCTCACGTACCATAACCAGACGAAGCACTCCTTCACCGGTTATGCCAGAGGCCCTCGAGGTCTCGACTGGGCCAATCAGCCTAATCCCTTCCGCCGATACCTCTCTGCTCCTCTTCTTCCTCTCCAACACCAGACTCAGGACGGAGACTCTCTTCTCTATTCTTCTCTCTTCGATTCGCTTCCTCCCCCTAAACCCATCTCTCTCTCCTCCATCTCTCACCTTTTCTACCATTCTCTCGCTCTCTCCGCCTGGAAAACCACCGGATTCTCCACCTGGCCCCTCCGCGTCAACCCCAGCAGCGGAAACTTGCACCCCACCGAGGCTTACCTCATTTCTCCGCCCATCGATTCACTCTCCGATACCGCTTTCGTCGCCCACTATGCTCCCAAAGAGCACTCTTTGGAGGTTAGAGCACACATCCCTTGTGCGTTTTTCCCCACATTTTTCCCCGATGATTCCTTTCTCATCGGTCTTTCTTCTATTTTCTGGCGTGAAGCCTGGAAGTACGGAGAGCGAGCTTTTAGGTACTGTAACCACGACGTGGGTCACGCCATTGCCGCTCTCTCCATCGCAGCCGCAGAGCTCGGCTGGGACTTGAAGCTTCTCGACGGCTTCGGAGCTGAGGATCTCAAGAGGCTAATGGGTCTGCCCGAATCCTCCTCCTCCTCCTCTAAAATGGGTAAAGGTAAGTCCCCAGAGATTGAATACGAGCATCCTGACTGCTTGCTGCTTGTTTTCCCCAACGGAACTAGAGATATCAACATTGACTACCACGGTGTAAACTCTGCTATTAGAGCAGAATTCCCCAGCCTGGAGTGGAAAGGAAAGCCCAATGTTCTCAGTAAAGAGCATTTGTGTTGGGATATCATCTATAGGACAGCCGAGGCTGTGAAGAAGCCTCCATTGATCTCCAACTCCTCTTTAATTGATGCTTCCTCCTTCAGAAGCAGTGCTGTGTTTGGCCAGAGTTCATATAACATGTTAACGGCGAGGCAAGTTGTAAGGAAGAGAAGAAGTGCAGTTGATATGGACGGTGTTACTTTTATAGACAAGTCTGTGTTCTACCAGATGTTGATCCACTGTCTCCCTTCCGGTTCCACCAGAGGCGACCCGCAAAGAGACCAGCTTGCACTGCCCTTTCGAGCTCTTGCTTGGGATAGTGCTGAGGTCCATCTCGCCCTGTTTGTGCACAGAGTTTCGGGTTTGCCCAAGGGTTTGTATTTCCTAGTCAGAAACGAGGATCATCTCAGTGATCTCAAGAGTGCTACGAGGCCTGAATTTGAGTGGAGGAGACCAGATGGATGCCCGGATTATCTTCCTCTCTACAAGCTCACCGAGGGTGATTGCGAGAAGCTCACAAAAGGACTATCATGTCATCAGGTATGGATTGGGACAAAAGTTGTGTGTGAGACATATCATCTATCTATCACTTGAAAAAGTATTGTTGAATCATGATGGTTGGTGTAGGACATTGCAGGGGATGGATGCTTCAGCCTAGGCATGGTGGCTCGGTTTGAACCAGTGCTGCGGGAGAAGGGCCCATGGATGTACCCTCGACTGTTTTGGGAGACTGGTGTTGTTGGGCAAGTTTTGTATCTGGAAGCTCATGCAATGGGGATCTCTGCAACCGGGATCGGGTGTTATTTCGATGATCCAGTGCACGAGCTTCTGGGGATTAAGGACACGAGCTTTCAGAGTCTGTACCATTTCACTGTCGGAGGTCCGGTTTTGGACAAGCGGATCATGACTCTTCCTGCTTATCCTGGTCCCACCACCGATGCGTAGATCATACTCCAGTCTGTGTTAAATCCCTTCATTTTGTGGTGTAATAAACCAGTTCACCGGTAGTTGATGGTAAATATCCAAATCTCGGTGCCGGTGACAAGAGTATATGACAAGAAGACCTTTAACAGAGTTTATTTTATTATTATTTATGCTCTACTATGGAGAAGCTACTAGGCTTCTTTTTGAGGTACTTATGACACAAACTATACTAATACATAATAGCATCATTATTGCAGGTTTCTTATAGGGTGCTTAGAATTAAAAGTGATTAAATTAAATGAAAAAGAAATACTTAACTTAAGAACCGTTGCTTATTTTTATCATTATAAGCGACAGTGCTTATAGAACATGTGTCTAAAAGTGAAGGAGTTTGTCTATGTGGTTTTTTTTGATTCTTTTATCTAAAGTTTTAATTATTAAAATATTGTTTAAACACCTCCATTGAATTGCTCTAAGAGTTAGTTATGACACACATAGACTATGATCCACCAAATGATTGACATTAAAGAATTAAAAAAAAAAAGAGAAAATAAGCAAAAGGCAAGGGTTGGGGTCAAGGAGAAGCAAGAACAATAACAAGTCAATGTATGCTTTATGCTGGTTGACTAATATCCGCTCTTCTCTCAATTGCAACAAAACTAACTTTTTTTTTTCTCCTAAAAGATAATTGAAGACTCGAGCTGCGTCAAGTTCACCAGTATTGTGGTTTGAAGGGTTGATCAGGAGCCCCTGTTATGTCTTTCTCCGACAGCAGTTTCAGCTTCTGCAAAAACATTAAACAAAGTTGGAAGAATATTCTTTTAGATTCTCTATAAATCAGTCTTTGAGGTTCCATGGATTTTTTTCTTTATAGCCATATCATCAACTGTTAAAAAAGGGATATATATACATGTTTTTTTTGTTTTTGTGTGTGTGTGTTACCGTGATGTATCGTGGGGGATCGTCGAAACTGGTGGAGCCTAGTACCACTTCTCTCCTCAAAGTGCTTGTCAACTTGTGGCAAACTCGGAGCTGTCAAAAATAAACAGCAAAAAAAGTTATGCGCACTTTCTTTCTTTTTGTCACAAGAGTTGATAACATTCACTCAGCTCGGCTTTGTTTGTAAATATACCTCGGATCTAGTTGCCCCACCAATAATGAATACAAAGATGCGTTGCCCCAGCTTCGTAGAAGCACTTTTCAACACTGAGTCACTGTGTATGAAGCAAGAAAGGTGTGCACTAGCATTTAGAACATACGTATAGCTCCTCAGAATGGAAACAGAACCAAAAAATAAAAATAAAAAATAGAATGCTTCGAGTGAGTGCGTGCCTGGAATAGCCATCGTCAGAAGAAGGAGGACGTGCCCAAGTTGCAGTTCGTCTTGATCTCATAGAATGAGGGGTGGCTTTCCGCTCTGGAACCGCTGTAGGAGCAGAGCTCTTCCTCACTGATCCTGTTCGTGCTTCACTCTCCTCCTTGTGATGACCTGATTGGTTCATACATAGATAATCGCTTTTAGATAGATCGCCTTTCACGAGTTTCTCCAGTAGCTCCTGCAACAACAAAGATTTGTATATCTCAGCCAAAATGAATAATGTAACTGATAAGAGAGGGGTGTTCATCTACCTCGATCATAGGATAAAACCGGAATAGTTGCCATGTTTCTTCTTCACCAGACCGATCTTTCCTGTTTGCTTGTTTTGTCTATGCCAAGAGAAGAGAGTGTTCATCAACGGTCAGATTCTCATTGGGTGATTTTCACAAGTAAATTACAAACAAAAAAACTGTTTCCTTGTTTTACCTTTCCGGCGTCAAATTTGAGGGAGAAACTACCGGATTTAGTCTTGTTTTCTGGAGATCCAGCTATCAATTGCATGTTGCTTATGACCTTCATATCCACGGGTGATAATCTAGCAAGCTGATAAAATATATATATGCCTTAATTATTAGCTACTCCATGCATTAGAATTTAGAAGGGGCCGGGCTCTCTATCACACCAAAAGCTACCTGCATTAGCTTTACGCCCTTGTCACCTTCGAACTTCTCTGGGTACACTGTTGCATATATCATCAATAGTCGTAATTTGTTTTCCGGGTTTGTGTCCTGCATTTAAAATATTCAAAAACAATATCATTGCAGCTATATATTGGAATCTTTGTTTCAAACCATTAAAATTTCACCTGATTTGTCCTCAGAAAATTGATAACGTCCTTGGCACCTGCGTCTCCAAAAACAAGATCTTGCTCCAGCTGCCCTAGATCCCTAAGTCCCGTGTCTCTGATTATTCTGTTAATTTTTCCAGCTAGCTGAATTTGATTTAAACAGACTGTTTGATTACAACCACATCAACTATACTGAAAAGCTCGATCTGTTTGATGGTGAAACAAACCTCTACATGAGTGGATAGTTTGTCAACTTGTTCTCCATATTGTGGCAAAGCCTGGACTATTTTCTGCAGATCACAAGTAGACAACTCGCTACCGTCTCTGCGTCACATTAGTCTAATGTTATCAAGCAATTGTCGCTATGGAATAATACCACATCATGCAACCAGATCACGGAAACCCAAGAAACTACAACTGTTCAAGATATCAAACTTCTGTCACAGTGAAAACCGGTCGTTAAAACTATTTGCAATTACGTGAAGTTGGGAAGATAATTTCTTAGCACTGACCTTGATCTCATTTGTGCGGCTTTGTTCTTTGAGGCAAAGTTGGTCATTTTCTCATGCAAACGCTCGCTAGCCTAATTATAAAGCCAACAAAAAAGATGGTATCAACATGGTGAGCAATTCAGGCAAAAAGATAGATGTTCATAATTGTACATCTGCTATATGCGTGTGTCGAAGCTCGAGCCACACTGGATCATGATCTTCAAGCACTATCTCCTTTTTCTCCGGAGGCCCCCCAGTTTTACTGGGAACCTAGCTAGCACATATAGTAGAAAATTTAGGAAGTGGGAAACAGATAAAAAATAAAGTCTAGAATGAAAGATAGAGTTACCTCAATAACATGTTTATTCCCCTCCATATCAAGCAAATCATGGCACATAGCATCATAGGTCCATTCATGGATGATAGGAGCGATCTATAGTTACATTTCAGTACTATATATGTTCAGAAGCAATTAAACAAAATGAGCTTTTTAAGGGGTATTTGTATTAGATGAGCCTTAAAACCTGATCCACTGATCTATCCACAATGAGCAGCTCACATGTTTCGGTCTGGGGGAAGTTGGGAATGGCTTTATATTTTGAGATAGTGTCCCAAATAGCAGCGGCAAGCTTTGAGGGAACCAAGTGCCGTGGTGCCGTGGACTTTGCAGCTCGATACCGAACAAAGGGTAGTTCCTAAGAAGCCATATAATATAATAAAGAAGAGAGAGAGAGAGAGAGAGAGAGAGAGAGAGAGAGAGAGAGAGAGAGAGAGAGAGAGAGAGAGAGAGAGAGAGAGAGAGAGAGAGAGAGAGAGAGAGAGAGAAAAATCTGGGCAGAGCATGAGTTGCATTTGGGGGGAGTTGTGCAGAAGATAAGATACAGTATTTACTTACCTTCAATGAAGCAAAGACGGTAGCAATTCTAGTTGCCATCATATTTAAACAAATATTAAAATGGCGTGAATTCTCAGCATCTTCAGCATAGAGAATTTCCAAGGCTTGCTCATGATCAGTGAGAAATCCCTGAGTAAAGGTAAGTTTATCAACACTTGAAGAAGATGTCTCAAGCTACAGAAACTAGTTGTTTGTTTATGCGCTCCAAGAATAATTATATAGTACGTACGTACACCAACCTGATTATCAATGGGGAAGTACTCCATGTTCATCTGCAGGAAAAGTAGGGTCATAATTTTGAGTACCAACCAAGACTGGTATAAAAGCACGGAAAGCATTTACATAAAACCTCTCTTAATGCACCAATGCGTGGCAATACACTTGAATCACTTTTGATGTGATTCACCAATTCTTTGGGGATAGTTGAGCTGAAAAATATATATGCCCTGGAAAAAGAGAAACAGAATGATTGAAGAAAAAAAGAAGAAGAAAAATGTGCAAAGAGGAAAGCCTGATATCGATCTTACTTCCTGTACAAGGGTTCCCTCCCAGACATGTCTGATAGAAACATAACAATGCTGCGAGAGAGAGAGAGCAACGTATATAAACAAAGGAAGGAGGACACATGATGAGTCCTTATATAATAATCATAGTGCGAAGGGTACTTCTCTTTGGTTGGTTGGATAAAGTAGATAGCGTCCATGCCAGGCATTGGTTCCCTTCTCTTAAAAAGCTCTTCTACCACTGTGTTTGATATATTTTGATCAATTATTTTAGAAAGAAATGGGTTTTGAATCATTCATATATATATATATATATATATATATATATAACAAGAAAGAAAGAAAAAAGGGTTTGTTTTCTTACAGGAGATGCCTTGATCTGTGATATCTGCCATTTTGCAAGACTGAGACATGACTTTTACCGTAACTCTATCCATGATAAGTATCTACAAAAGATATCATTATAAGAGTAATTAAGATAGGAGGATGACATTATAAGAAGAACCCTGAAGAAATATAAACACACACCTTCCAAGCTTTTGAATCCCCCGTTTTCGTAGATCCAAGCATCTCGTGTAGCAACCCTGAAACGATCCTTAGCCTCACTCACAAGAAGCAGAAAAACAAGAAAACATCAAAAGAGAGAGAGAGAGATTACGATCGCGGCTGATCTGACGGAAGAACTTATAATCATGAGAGGAGGAGGAGTAAGACTCAGAATCGGACATTGATGATGGAAAACGGTAGAGAGAGAGAGGTGATGAGGATCGGAGGCAGTAGAAGATGAAGAAGAAGAAGAGAGACGATCGAGTGATATTTCATTGATAGAGGAAGAGACGGAAAGAGAGAAAGAAGGGAATTGTTTTGTATGGCTCAGCTTAGAATTAGAGATGTTAGGGAACGAGCAACCCCTATTATTAGTACTCTCTCTTCTTCTTCTTTCTCTCTCTCTTACCTCTTAATTTAAGTAAGCCTAGCTAGAGGAAGCCAACTGAAATATTTACGGAGTATGTTTGTTTGTTTGTTTATAAGGGAGGGAGCTTTGATGATTTTCCTCTTTGATTGTGTTGATTATATGGATCCTGCCGAAAATGATACTCTCGATCTCCTCTTTGCTCCCTGAGTATATATATGGATCTCTGTCTTTTGCTTTGATTCTTAAGCTGGGATTTTTTACGAGACCAAGATTCTCATCTTTTAGACAGTGCTCCCTTGTATTTGGTTTATGTTTGCTGAATATCATACACCATATATACTCTCTGTGGATATATAGTTTACTCACCATTGGATTGGATGTTTTAATTAATTGTCAAGAGAGATTGAGTTGCTGCAGTCAATTCCAGTACTAGATAAATAAATATCAGAGATGCATGTAGGCAACTCAAGACAACACACAACACAATGTTGTAGGTCGCCAAAGAATGTTTCTTCTTTATGTGTGTATCAACACTCAAATTAACAACAACAATATATAAGGGAAACACACAAAAAATGTTAACCGGCAACTTTCTTTCCGCCGTTGTAGCTCTCTCTGAACGGAACTGATATTCGCATGCACATCACCGTTCCTCTTGGCTTTCACTTTCAGCAATCTCTCCAGTATACTCACCAGATCAGTAACCGGAACCGGAGATGTGATTCCCAGGTTAGCTGAGCCGTACCACGCTTCTGCGGTTACCACCACTCCCTGTGCTCTTCTCCGCCGTGTCTAGACAACCCTTCACTATGTCATCGATGTATGTGGAAGATCGGGATTGGAAATCGGAGAGCGGTAGAAGAAGATGAAGATGAAGATGAAACCGACAAAAACGAGAGACCAACATTTGGAAGTAGGGAGATTTATTATCCATTTTGAATTTCCCAGGAATATCATTCGTCCATTTGATTCAACATTTGAAAAATCGACTAAAGCAGCAAAAGGGAAGAGAAAAGCTCGGGCGTCGGAGAATCTTCTGGTTTGGGTTGTTTATAGTGCCCAAGAGAAAAGCAAAGACCAGTCTTCAAGTAAAATTATATACCCTCCTCCATTTCTTTCTTCATCTAGATTAATTTATATATGTGAGATTCCAGTAACCAAAACTATATAATATTGTTATCGTTGAAAACAAAATGATTACTAAAACCATTACGTGGAAAAACAAATGAGAAAAAAATAATAATAAAAACAACGTGGAACCGCCCAAGCCATGCGCTGCAAGAAATGACAAAAATACGACTCGAATATATTATCTCTATTTTTTTTTTTTTTTTAAGGGTAATCAAAGTTTATTATGTACAAGACACGGGTTCATGAATAAAAGTTTCATTTCACACATATTAAAAAAAATTATTAAAACATATTTCACACATATTAATAAAATTATTAAAAGTTTCATATTATATAATTAATACATTAAAACAATAAGATTAAACATAGATTTTTGTTCAAAATTATGCATTGAAAACTTAAAACGACACTCGAAACAAAAATAAAACCTTAAAACGACACTTTTTGTGAAACGGAAAAAATAGTAAAAATTTTAATAATTCACGAGATTTAAAATTTAAGATTATACAATTTAGTCATTACATACGGATAATATAACGTTACTAATGATAGAAAATTAATGTCTATATCAAAGTCAGAGTTGGCTTTGAGTTTTAGAAAGCCGCAAGCTAAAAAAAATTAGACTGTTTTACAGTACCTAAGTTTTGGAACTCATGACCTTTTAAAAGAAACATTTTATAATTTTACGTAGACTAAAGAATTTTTTTTTATAATTTAAGAGTCAAAATTTTTTTATCAAAAGAAGGGCCGTAAACATGAGTTTGATAGAAAACCAATGATAATGTTTCAACGTAATTAGTTCATATCTCAAAACATAAATTAGATTAGTGTTAAATTTTTAATAAAATTTGACTCACGTAAAAATTATTGCTATTAATTTTTGGGTGTAAAAACTAAGGTCGGTGCAGGTGTAATGTTGACCTCGTGTATGTTTCGCTCAGTTATAGATAGAAGAGAGATACAACTTGTTCAATGATAATGCGAACATATTAAAAGATCCACCGGATTGTGTTTGACTGTTTGGGTTGTCAAGAGAAAACAATGCAATTCGTCACTTTTTAAGAGAATAATTTGTCATAATCGGAAAAAAAAAAATTGTCATCGTTTACAAAGAATACATACTTAATAATACTTTATGATGATAGTATAACCCAAGACAATGCACTTCTAATGTAGAGCAATACGTAGTCAAGGCTGCTAAAACTAACCGACAAATATTAATCTATCTCATATAGACCAGTGGATAATCATGGGCTTCATTATCACTATCAGTGGCCCTAATAAGCCCATAAACGGGAAAACAGTGCTCTCTTCTTCGCCTTTGAACTTGGAGGAAGAGACAAAGAAAGAAGATTCCGTATTCGGATTGTTCCGAAACCGAAAAACGATGAAATTGGGGGTTTAGGGCTCTTCGTCATCCTCAAAATGGGAAGCCTTGCAAAGGCGTATTGTCACCAGATGCACCACAACATCCCCTTTCACCATTACAGACCTTCAAACCTTCAAAACCCTATTTCTCTCTTCGCCATCACATCTCCTTGGATTTCACCCACAGACCCATACCCTCAGAACCCTAATCATAAACATCCCCAATTCGGCGGCCACTTCATCATTCCCACCGTCGCAGCCGCTGCTTCCGCCTGGTTCTTCCTGCGTCTCCACCAAAACCCTCCAATCATCACCGCTCCTCCCATAGATTTGCAGCAGCTCGAATTGGAGGAAGAAGGTGCAATCAAAGAGCTCCCTTTGCAGCACAAGCCGGGTTATGTAAAAGCTCTTCACTTTTACAAAACCAAGCCAGGTACGGTCTTGAAACTCATAGACGTCTACGACTCGGATGACTACGAATCCTTGAAAGCCCGGATCCGTTTGTCGGCCGGGTGGTTAGAAACGGCGAGGAGGGAATTGGAGGAGGTGGTGGAGAGAGACCCGGGTCGGGTCATGGAGTATTCGCAGGTCGTTGATGAGCTCATGGATATTCTCAGGGATATGGAGGTTTATATTGATAAATGCCAAAAGGACAAGGTCAAGGGTTACCTGAGATCCTGCAATCGGTTGCTTGCTCGTGTCAGGAGAATGGAAGCTCAGATTCTTAATGTCCTCAAAGAGTTTCACGACCAGGATTAACATTGAACAAGGTAAGGAGGAGGGACATTGAATTAGGGAGGAGCTCAATGTCAAAGTGCAGCTTTCTTGTCTCCTTTATCATGATGTTGACTAGGTCCGTAGGATATGGTAAATATAGCAAGTTTTTCTTGTAAGAACAACAGTCACAACCTGGATTGGATGTTTCTTACCATTGCTGCTATTCATTTGCAGACCGTGAACTTATGATCTGGATTCCGACCTGATTCAGAGAAATAGTGATCTCTACAACAACAATAACCTAGATCTTTTTTATATGTGATAGTAAAAGAGTGAAACCACTTTATTTTCGGCTACATGATTGGTCAGTCCAAATATCTTGCGTGCAATGGCTCTTGCTGTCGGATATTAGAAAGCAGTTGAGGATCATCAATGACCACTCAACCAAGAACTTGCCTCTGAAGATGACATTAGAAGGAACATCATGTATATGGGTGAAATCACATCTCCAGACCCATTTTTAAGGCTAAAACTACTGCATAACCGAGACCGACCGGCGTTGTTAATCATTGGATAAATCCAGCTATCTATCCGAGCTAAGCTAGCAATCTTGGATCGGGAGCAACCCCCTTCACAACAATTGTTTCAACAACAACAAGACTTTAAAATCATGTTAGGGAATTTGGACCTATTAGAAATTTTATGAGAGGAACTGTTTTATAGTATATAAAAAGTGATTTAGGTGGACCTGATACGGTGTTTTTTGCAAAGGAAATGTCCAAAAGAGGGATTTTACGAAGAAGAATGTTGGACCAAAAGACCCACCAAATCAGATTTCCGAAACCAAAAGTACCTCACATATTATAAAGTTATGGGTTATCAACCGCCACGTAATAAAATTAAAAGTCGAACTCTTGACCTTCTTAAAAATTTACCAACTACTCAACCTCTTTGCCACATGTTACTATCTTTATAATAAATAAAATAACTAATTTTATAACTACAACTTCTGTAAACAAAAAATTGCCATTGTCACCGAAAATTTGCAGTGGAGGACAATACTTTCAGATGCAACCGGAGCAATTTCCTTTGATGTTCTCGAGGCGTTTACGGTTCTGGTGCTAATCACGGTCACAATGACAACAATCGTCTATTGGATTGCCATTGTCACAAGAAAAGAAACCAAGCTTCCTCCTTGCGGTGATGTTCTGTTCGCTTTGGTTAAATACTTTTCAACATCTCCTTTGAATAAATCATATCACATACACATATTGTACATTGAATCAACCATGTGGTTGTTATGTTTTAGCTCCATAAATTATTTACTCTAGTTTTTGTATTGCTCCTGTTAGATTCAGGATTGCTCTCTCGATAGATCTGGATAAGAAATTTCAGATCTATTTTTTTTACAGAGATATAGTTGTAAATATATAATATAGGTAATTATGTTGGTCACTATATCGGATAGAACATTTGGTACAATTGATTAAGTGGTTATTTTTCCTGGGGAAGGTCACCGGTTCGAGTGTTTTTTTTGTTATTTAATTTTGATCTTAAAACGACGTCGTTTTAGAGAATCTATTAAATATACACGATGTCTTATATGGTGAAATACACTAGGGCTATATTGCGGGTTGACTGTGAAACGAGGGATTGATCTGCATTTTTTCGAAGTGAATAGTTAATTTGCAAATCTCATCCACATCCACGTGAAGGTTTTTTCCCAAAAAACCCTAAAGTTATACATGTGTTGTATATAGAATTGTCAAATTGGGCTTTGACCCGCGGGCTCGGCCCAAGTAGATCCGTCGCGGTGCGGGCCTGGACACCAATAAAATTGTCCAAAAAAGCGGGCCTAGTGGGCTTAACCCGTGCTGAAGTCGGGTTTTGCGGGCCGGGTCGGAGCGGTTTTTGCGGTCCAAACCGCAGAAATTGAACAGAAATCAAAAACCATCTTCTCTCGCCATTTCCTCAGCCTCCACGGCCGGGAGTCTGTGACCTCTTTGCAGCGTCAGCCAATTGGTTCATAGTGCACGTCGTCTTCTACACAAGCAACCTCCTCCTCTCTCAAATCTTCAATTTCTCCAACAAACCCCTCAAATCCACAAATGTCTACGACTCCGCCTTCGAAGTAGCTAAGCTTGCAGCTATTGTAGCCGAAGTAGATAATAAGGTAAGCTCCGTTTGTGAAGAACACGTAAGTGTTTTTGTGCATAATTTAATTTTTAGTATCTTGCTTTTTTGGGGTGAAGCAAAGCTTCGAAATGTCCAGATTTAGATTAACATTAAACCAATCTCTGTTCAATTATCAGAAAACAAGACCTATCCTTTTATAGTTACGAACAAAGCTGGTAGGATGTTGCAAATTCAAACAGAAAGATGAAAAACGTATAAGTAAAATATTGAAAAAAGTAGATTGGAAACCTTTAGCATTTTGATTTAATCGAAAAGGGTTTTAGTTAGAATATGTTTTGTGCATAATTTAATTTTAGAATCTTGTTTTTATTTGGGGTGAAATACGACAGAAGTTGGAATGGGAAAAGAAGTTGTTTAGTTGGTGAAGACAGATGCATCCAATGGAAGGGTTCACGTGGCTCCCAACATAGATGCATATGAGGATTATGAGGTCAATGAATGCACAGAGGAAGATTCTCTCTCTCAGAATCATAAATCTCCTAATGTAATCACAAAGTGTTGTATAATATAATATTGTAAAGTGGGAGATGGTAATTGATTAAGATATGAACAGTGCGTTTGACTCTTTTGTGTTTCTTGTTATATCAGAATGCTGTGAAGAAGCCGTTGCAACCTGAGAACAAGAAGCATTTGGATGAAGAAGATGATTGTTCTCTTGCTCGTATCCTTTTATTTAGTGTCTATGGGAATAGACAATTACTACTTAACAAAAACCACTAAAAGTATGGTTATTGGTGATCATTAGTATCTTTACTTTGTTTGTGATTCTTGACGATATTCTACTCTAGCGCTGCAACATCGCTGAGGAATGGTAAGTCTACATTACGACCATGCAAATGTCCCTTGTGTCGTTGTCCAATTAGTTTGCTGGTTCCTTCAGAGTTCAGAAAGAACGTTGAGAGTCAAGTGGTCTAGTTCAGGTATGTGTTCCATCTTTCTCCACAATCACTAGGATGTTCAACACAATTTGCTTCAACACAATGAGAAGTAGAATAGTTGTTTCAGTTTAAACACTTTGTTTCTGGTTGGATTTGAGCTTTCAAAACAATTTGTTTCAGTTGAAAGTTGAAACACTTTGTTGCTTGTCGAAACCAGGTTTGGTTTTGCAAATAAGATTATGTTAATCCATGTATAAATATATAAACTACTAGTAAGTCGTAATGAATTAAAAAAAAAAAGATATTGCAAAGATTTAAATTTAAATCCATATCTTGAAACCTTTTGCACCAATTAGAGTCACTTTTACGGTAAACCCTACTATTATTAACTTAATTGAGCCTAAAGGCAACTTAAACCACTACTTGCTCGGCTGAGACACAAAGTTTGAGACTTGAGAGACTGAGACTGAGAGATTGAGAGACAGAGACAGAGGTTTAAGGCGTTTTTGATCGTGAGACGTGATCATCGGCTGAGACATGATCATCGTGGACAATGGACCTGGTAAGTTTCACTTCACATGTGGTTTCATGCACGATCTTCTTTCTTCTTCTTCTTCTTTCTTCTTTCTTCTTTCACACAGTAGATTGCACGATCTTCTTTCTTCTTCTTTCACAATTAGAGTTTTTTTTTTGTAGATTTTCATAAAAAAAGGAATCATTTATAGATAAATAAATAAACATTAAAGGAGTTTCTTTTATGGGATAAGATCGTTAACACTTAACATATTGTCATAACTGTGCTACTTTGGGAAAAGAAAGATAAAGACTTTATAACGTAATTTCATAATTGAATTTCAGTATGTTATTTCTTTCTTTTTGACAGAACTCTGAAGACTTTGCCTACTTGAACTCGCTAGACTTTGAGTCTCAAAGACTTGTTGCATCTCTAAACATTGAAGAAGAACAAGAGAATTCTAATGGATCACAGCCTCATACAGTGCATAAAAGAAGGCTCATTCATGTTGACGACGATGAGGATGATGCTGATATAGATATCACCCCTGAACCGAGACAGAGAAATTACTTTGTGGCAAAACTGAAGGATGGCAAAGGCAGTGCATCTCATGCGAATAAGAGGAATAAAAATCTGTTTCAGGCTACACTTGATGGTGGCAAAGGAAAGTCGTCTCAAACAGAAATCACCCCTGAACCGAGAAAGAGAAATCAGGCTGAGGTGAGTGATGACAAAGGAAGAGAATCTGAGGTGAATAAGAGGAAGAAAAAGGTTTTTGAGGCTGAGTCAAGTCAGCCGAGTAAGAAAAAGAAAAAAAATTGTTCAGTCGGAAGATGGATCAGATGATGATGACAAAGGAAAGTCATCAAATCAGAAAACGAAAACGCAGAATAGGACGTGGTCAGATGTGTGGGATGATTTTGTAGTGATTACTAAGAAAGATGGCAAACAAAAAGCACAGTGTAAACATTGTAAGAAGGAGTATAAGCATGACTCCCACAAGAACGGTACTAATTGTTTAAGAAGGCATGATTTTGTGCTCTCCCACCACCACATACATGTATGCATTTAGCAATGCAGCTTCTTGAGTCATGGAGAGAATGGGGAATTGACAAAAAGGTTTTTTCCATCACATTAGACAATGCCACTAGCAATGATTCAATGCAAAGGCATTTTGAAATCTCAGCTTATTTTGCGGAAGGATTTGCTGTGTGGAGGGGAGTTTTTCCATGTTCGATGTTCAGCTCACATACTTAATCTTATTGTTCAAGACGGGCTGAAAGTTATTGGCAATTCCTTGCATAAAATCAGAGAGAGTATTAAGTATGTTACATCATCTGAATCTCGTGAGATACTGTTTGGAAAATGCGTGAAGAATGTGGGTTTAGACCCGAATAAAGGTTTGCTTTTGGATGTGCCAACAAGATGGAATTCAACTTACAAAATGCTTGATAGGGCTATCGAGTACCGAGCTGCTTTTTCTAACCTTGAAAGGATTGATGGGAAAAACTACAAGTTCTTTCCTACATATCAAGAATGGATTCGAGCAAAGGAGATTTCTGATTTTTTGGAGCCATTTGATGAGATCACTCGGCTTATGTCAGGTTCGACATATCCAACTTCTAACTTGTACTTCATGCAGGTTTGGAAGATTCAAAACTGGCTGAAAGTGAATGAATCAAGCACATATTTAATCGTCAAGAAAATGATCGTACCGATGAAGGAGAAGTTTGATAAGTATTGGGAAGAAATTAGTGATATTTTTGCAATGGCTACTGTCTTTGATCCACGGTTGAAGCTTTCACTTGCAGAATATTGTTTTGGAAAGCTTGATATGAGCTCTTGTCAAGCAAAGATGGAAAACTTGCGTAGTAAACTACGTTTGCTTTTTGAATCATATGAGACAAAGCCGAAGTCCACATCACCATCTACACAGTCACGAGAATCTGATCAACATAATGCAAATGATGGAGAACAAAAAGGGAATTTTATGAATTACGATGTAAGTACCTTTCTTATATTATTTATGTGTCTTTTGTTGTGTTGGTACAGAAACTTGTTTTACAGATAATATAAAGATATATTAAATATGAAATCATGTAAACATGTTTAGCGTGATCCTCTTTTGAAGTAGAATAATATGAATTGTCGACATGAATCACTTCTTTTTTTATCTTTTTTTCTTGTGGTTTAGTTTATCGGTTATGTGAAGTTGATTGGTCTTAATGTTTTTGTCTTCTTGATGCTTTGATGAACACGTTCTGGTGGTTTTTTTTGTTTTTTGCTTTCAGGATTTTTTTTCCTTTCGCAAGTCAAGTGTTGTTGTTAGTGGGAAGTCTTCTATGGAAACGTATCTTGAAGAACCGCCTTTAGACATGATCAATTTGGACATCCTGCACTATTGGAGAGATAACGGAAAAAAATATGGTGAGCTATCTTCAATGACTTGTGATCTGCTTAGTATACCTATCACGACAGTAGCTTCAGAATCCTCTTTTAGCATTGGAGCTCGCATTTTGAACAAGTACAGAAGTCGGCTTCTTCCCAAAAACGTGCAAGCTTTGATATGCAGTCGCAATTGGCTACGGGGATTTGAAGCATATGTAAAGGATAAACAAATCATTTTAATAACTTTTACACGTTTACTTGATCATAACTTATTAAGTTCACTAACTTAATTTTATCACATATATAGAGGACGAAGAAAACTCTGATGAAGAAGATGAGACACTACCATCTTTCCAATCCATTGTCGAAGATGAAGATGAGGACGAAGATGAAAGTTGAAGAACTATGTTTTTTTCTCGGATTTTTTATTCTCTTGCTTCTCGGATTGATGGAATGTTGCTTCTTGGATTGTTAGTGTTGTAGTTTGAATTTGTTTAAATTTCACCAAGCGATTGTTCGGATGATAGAATTACATTCTTTAGTTTCATATTTGTTTATTTTTTAAAACAAATATGTTCTACTTTTTGTTTCTTCTTATTAAAATTGAAACATGACGAATATTGTAACCATAAAGACAAGGAACCCGAGGGGAAAAAAAAAAGACAAAGAACCCGCGGGTCAGCCCGCAAACCCGTAGAATATAGGCGGGTCGGGCTTGGACACATCATTTTGGGACCGCGGCGGGCCAGCCCGCAAGGCCCGAAAAAAAATTAAAACCGCATCGGGTCGGGCTATTTGGACGCGGACTGGCCTGTCTGACATCTCTAACTGCAGTCATAAGCACATTCGAATATTGTAACGCAAAAACGTCTGCAGCGCTCTAGTTTCATACTAATCTTCGATCTTCGAGATTCCCCACGGAGCGGTAAGGCATCCCAAGGAGCGAAGCGGCTCAAAGGATTGGCAATGAAGCTCAGTCTGGTCTACATTTCTTTATACTTTTCAGATGATCGATCATTTATTACGATCGTCCCATAAATTTATATACATACGATTATATATATGGTTACAAATTAAGCAATTCACTCCAATATTACATTATTATCAGTTAAAATATCCGTAAAGATTTTTTCTTTCAGAAATAATATACACATATAAAAGTGTTTAGTTTAATTTTTCTTCAAAAAAATATAAAGATATAATGCTAATTGCGGCATTAGCTTATGTTTTACTTTATATTTTATCTTCGTCTGCTATCCCGTACGTAGCTTGGGTCCTATGGATGGATGTCTTGATTGTTGTGTCTTGAGTGTTGTAGCTGGTATTTTACTCTGTTTGTAGTGATATTTTACATAAATTGGATTTTCAGTGCCGTCCGAGCCATTGCGTGCTTTTCAGTAATTGTGCCACTCATTTGCTACCAATTCCCACGTGAACGTGTTGTAGCAAGAGACGTTGAAAGACCTTGATAAGAGAAGAAGACAAAGAAGTGAGTTCGTGATGAAGGGAAACAAAAGAAGAGGACATGATCAAACAAGTGAAGACTTACAACTAGTTACCTTGATTAGTTATATGAAGAAAAGAAGTTAGACAATCTGCTTAATTTATGTATTTAGATTAAAGACTCAGTGGCCTATGTCTCCGTTTATCACCACTTTGAGCTTTTAGCACTTCTTATATCTTTGAATCTTTTTTATATATAACCTAATCCATATCATGTTTTTTTTTTTTTGTCTTGATCGATATGGGCTCTCTGGTTTATGATGGAGATGGTCATTAATTATTTTCTTTTTTCAAAAGTTGACATTATATATGATTATTGTTTAACAAAAGCTAAGAGCCTAAGACTAACCATAGTGACGACTTAATTGTCCAGCTCTGTTCTACAATGTGGCAAAAACGGCAGAAATTCTTGCAAATCTAGTCTACTTGTTGTAAGTTAGATATTCATTCACTCATTTTTTTTCAATAAAAAAAACTTTTATCTCTCAAGGCTTTGACATAGGGTGATCATGTTTAGAGACAACCCTCTGAACAACTTAGTGTGTAACCATCACAATGTGATGCCATTCATACCAATTGCAGTTCTTCAACAATCTCGGTTTAAGCCTCAATTAACCCGTGAACTACAAGCATGAGCAGCATCCAGGAGATCCATAAGATGTGTCGACATGTTATTTAAGTGTTTATATTATATAAAGAATCCTTAAATGAGAGTACATTTAAATAGATACCAAACCCTAAACCAGTGGTTCGGTCAAGGAGCTATCTCTCTGAAAAGCAGGAGCAAAGTCGGCAGCTAAAACGAACATGGTCCAGTACACAAGTGATGCCCCAACGAAAGTAAAGAGAACAGCCTCGATGATATTTAATGGAATCATGTAGCCGGTGAGAAAGATTGTTTCATAAATAGTATTTAATGGAATCATGTAGACATATGTATAATTATCCACATAAATTATAACCTTATATGAAGAAGCTCTCTTGTTTAATTCTTGTCTTATTATTTGTCTCAGTTTCTCTCGCGGCCCGAGCGTCGGTGGTGGCTATGTTCTTGGGGAAACAGAGCGATCTGTTGTCTCTTCTGAGCAAAGAATTTCCGGAGCTTGGTCTAAAGACGGGGAATTGCACGGAGATGACGTGGATACAGTCGGTGATGTGGTGGGCCAACAACGACAACGCCACGGTGATTAAACCGGAGATCCTGCTGGATCGGAAGCCGGATTCGGCGTCTTTCTTGAAAAGGAAATCGGATTACGTGGAGACAGAGATGAGCAAAGACGGTTTAGAATTCCTGTTTAAGAAGATGATGGAGGCTGGGAAACTGGGGCTCGTCTTCAATCCCTACGGAGGGAGAATGAGGCAAGTGGCTACGACCAAGACGCCGTTCCCTCACAGGAAGAGGCTTTTCAAGGTCCAGCATTCCATGAACTGGAAAGATGCGGGCACAGAAGCCAGAGAGCAGTTTGATGGAAAAGACGAGAAGCTTCTACAGCTACATGGCTCCATTCGTCACCAAGAATCCAAGACACACCTACCTCAACTACAGGGATCTTGATATTGGGATCAAGCGGAGGTTTACGGGAGGAAATATTTCGGAGAGAATTTTGATCGGTTGGTCAAAGTCAAAACAGCTGTGGATCCACAAAACTTCTTCAGGGATGAACAGAGTATACCAACGATGCCATCCGCGAGTTAGTCAGTTTGGAACACAGCAAGAGCAAGAGAAGGAGCAGGAGCAAGAGCAGGTTCTTCTCTTCTCTTCATTTTTCGGCTTTACATCCCAGGAACAACCATCTATTTCCTAGCTCAAAAAATAATACATGTAATTTTAAGAACCGAGCTGGAATCTGTATACATCAAAAGTCCCAACACATATGCGTATATATTACGTACAAAAAACCAACAAAAATCATGCTCTTTTGGTGGACGGACAAAACAGTACGCAGTGCAGGCTCCCTTCATAGAAACAGCAGAGCGTGTGTATCTTCTAGTTCTGAGCCGGTCAGAGGGTTTGAGACTCGCTACCTGAAAACTCCCTGAGAACTAATTCAACTTCTTCAACAACACCAAGCTTCTTAAACCACTGAGCCAGCACAGCAGAAGCTTCTTTCCCCACCATTATAGAGTCTTTCTCAAGCTCAACTAAGAACCCTAATGCTTCATTTAGCTTTTCTTCCTTTTCATATGCAGCCAACACAAGAGCCACACACTTATCAGTAGCTTTGATCCCCGCTTTTCTCATATTCTCAAACGCCAAACGCGCATTCTGGCTCTGACCTGAGACACTGTATGCGTTTATGAGCAGTCCACATAGCTTTACATCAGGAGTAATCCCTGCGATTTGAACTGCATCAAAAACCCGCTTGGCTCCTTCTGCGTCTCCACCCATAGAGTAGGCTCTCAACAATGCCTTGTAAACCTCTCTTCCCGCACAGATTTCTTGGTAGTCCATTTCTCTTAGTAAAGCCTCTCCTTTCTCGGGCATGCAAGCTCTAATGTGGGCCATAATCATTGAACCATAAGATCGATAGTCTAGTGGTTCCCCAAGCAATTTGATGTCGTTGAAAGTTTCTTCAGCCAGTTGGTGATAGCCTGCCTTGCTGTACAACTGAACCATTGCAGTTAGGGTCACTTGATCAACGAGAAAGCCTCGATTTTTCATAGCAAGAAGTGTTTTTTCAGCGTCTTCCACTTGGTTTAGTTTCCCGTAGTAATGGATGATCTTGGTATAATCACGGGCGTTCGCTTCAAAGGAATCCTCGAGCAGCGAAAATTCAGCCACCTAAGGAGATGCACACAGAAAAAAACCTAGATGGATTGAACTCAACCAAGAAAGTGACAATAGGTAAAAACGAATAGCAATCTACATGATTTATGTTGAAATTCTAAACGTTTTTTGGATTGAAAACAGTTCCGTGCTAAATCAAAACAAACAAGGCACTTCCTTCAGTAACATATGAAGAGCAATCGAGTATGGAATGAGGAAAGCAAGTACCTTGATATAAAATGGAGACTCAAGATTCTTCAACTCTTTAAGAAGAGAAAGCCAGTCAGCTCTAATAGGTTTCATCCTCCTAACCCAAGCAGCTAACAAATCGCAAACACTAGCCTTTTGGCTGGAGAAGCAAATAATCTGCCTCATAAGCGCCTGACAACGTTTTGACATCTTAATAGGAATCCTTGTGATTGCCTCGTCTTGTTCTTGTGTCAGATTCAGACCAACATCAACCCAAATAAACCTAGGGGCATCTTTATCTGCTCCTTCCTTGTCTAGAACCTCGCCAATCATCATACCCGCACTACAATTGCAACCAAAACGCCTATTTAGATGAGATTCTACAAACAATGGGTTTCGTCTAAACATGCGAAGGTATAGCTTATGGCTTCCAATAACAAATGGACATTTCAAGCCGAAGCTCAGCACTGCGCTGCAGCTATAAATTCCCATTATAGACGTCGGAAAAAGAAAACTAAATTCGATCACATGAACCGAATCCTAGAATCGCGACAATTCATGTGCCTCAGAATTGGAAGGCTTCCTTCCGCCTAAGGATCATAGAAATGCAGAATTGGGCTTCTCTGGAAACTTAGAAAGAGAGGGATTGATTGGTGGGTTCAGAGAAACTGAAGAGTGAGAGATGAACGAAGCTAAAGTTCATAGACAGGACTTGGTGGATAGATTATACCTGTGGAGAAGAAGAGAGAATTGTAGATTTTGTTTGCTCTGCTCTCTCTCTCTACTTCTACTTCTACTTCTGGCGGATAGATAGACACCACAAACGGCTGCTTCACTGTGGGCCTTTGTTGATATGGGGACCCGTTGGACTTATGGCCCGTTTAATGCTCAAATCAATATATGATATTAAATTATTATTTTTTTAAAGAAAAGAAATGGTAGGTTTATTGTTCATGTTCTCGTAATGTGTCAATCACCTATCCAGTTACCACCCAATTTAACAATTAACTAGATTTTCACCCGCCCGAAATAATTTGTTTTTTTTTATAGATTTAATGCAATGTTTTCAAATCTTTGTCAGACCAGCCGGTTCGTTATAACTATAAAATCTGATACTATAAAATTCAATAAAATTCGTAAAAACTCAACAAATAACTGTGAATTGGACATAATCGTTGATCCGGACGAATCATGGTTCTGTAATAATTCAATCTGAGGGTTTTATTTATTGTTTATATTGAGTCATTCATATTTTATAGTCTAGTATTTTATGATATTCTTTCGTTTGTGAATAATACTTTATCAACTAAAATAATAATTACTTTGTGAGTTAGATATCTTTTTAAAACTTATCTTAGAGATTTGTTAGTTTCTATACTTATATATATATATATATATGTGTGTGTGCCGTGTATATATATATAAATTTATTAATTGTTGATTGCGGTCGGACCGCATCGAACCGGGTTAACCCATGGATCCGGTGGTTTGAAAGACTCTCCGGTTTGCTTTCCAGGTCGGATTCAAAACATTTATTTAATGTATTACAATAAATTTTATAACATAATTTTTTATGATTTAAGTTAAAATCAGAAAATATAGCGGAATTTAAACAATTTCGTTTGATATTTTCAACTTAAAATCTCCAAAATCTAGTATGATTTTCACCCGAGTTAAAATTTTAATCCACATTGAGGGCGAGTGACAATTTTTATTTGTTTTTATCTTTTATGTTTTTAATATTTTATGGAAAAATATATTTATGGTATGACATGTATGATTCAAAATTAGTAATTTTAGCTATCCAAATTTTCAGACCCAATTTGTAAACTTTGTTATTATGTGAATTTAGATTACTACACAACCAATCTCTATATTTATGAGTCTTAAAATGGGTTAACCCATTTTTTTAATATGCCTCGAATCAGTCTACTACCTTGGATCTTTTGACAAACCAACCCGCAAAAGACGGCGATTATAAAAACATAACACTAAGCCGCACATCATATTACCAAATAGTATAAATTCGAATATTTAAAATTTTAGGCTGATTGATTATGATAAAAAGATACAATAACATATTCATTTATCATCTGCGTTGAGAATATTGTTTAAATTCGAATATTTAAATTAAATCTAAATTAATATCTAAATTATCATTTTAAATATAATAACTGATTTTTTTCTGATTTTTAATTAATAATCTAACATATATTTAATAAAATCCAAAATAATCTAAATTAATATTTTAATTTTCGGAATTAAAATAAAATATAAAATAAAATACTTTTTTAATTAATATTACACTAAATTGACATGTTTTGCATCATGAATAATAGTTATCCAAGTAAAGAATAGCCTTATCTAAATTTTTTCTTGTTTGGACACAAGAAATGTCTCTGTTTTAATAGTATATAAATATTTAAAATATGAGGGTTTTCATAATTAGGTGACTATCATATAGATATTTTGAGAATTAATTTTTTTCTTTTTTTGTATAGATTCTATCGAGTCTAAATCCGGATAGCATTTGACCCAAAAAAAAAAAAATCTGCATCAATAATGGTAACACAAATCACTAGTCTTACACATTTTTTTGTTATTTTGATGTGGATTTCACGGGAAAATGGTCAAAATCAATCCGAACTAAATTTGGTGTGCAAAAAAAAACCCGAACTAAAATACAGTGCCGTTTACTACCTGAACTCAAAACTAATTCAAAATTCATACCCGAACTACTAAAACTAACATGAATCCAACCTTGACCATAAAACCGTTAGTCAACATTGACAGAGTGCTGATACGACAGACACGTCGATGACACGGTGGATCCGACTAACAAAACGACGCCGTTTTGCATCTGTCTAAACTTGAAAAAAAAAAATCAAAACGTCGTCGTTTTGAATTGGGGGTAAATTGAAAACCCAAAATCGATTTAGGGTTTAGACAAAACTTCTTCTTCTTCGTCGAGTTCTTCTGTTGGAGGATTGAGAGTTCTATTGTCGGAGGATTGAGAGTTCTTCTTCTTCATCGAGTTCTATTGTTAACGCCGTTTTCAACAGGGTTAGACAGTTCTTCTTCGTCGAGGTTCTATTGTCGGAGGATCTCTGATGGAAAATCAAGGACGAGGCTTCCCTAAGAGATGCAGGTGCGGAGAACCTGTTATGATGAAGACATCTGGTACTGCTAAAAACCCTGGAAGGCTGTTTCATGCGTGTCCATTTGCAAATGAAGGAGTAAGAGCACTCATTTTCTGGTTTGATTATAGTTTAGTGTGTGTGCATTGACTTATGTTTATATGTGACAGAATTGGTATCATACGTTCAAATGGACTGATACATGTATGGTTGAAGAGCTTGAGGACTTGATAGAGAAAGTCGATAATGTTGAAGAATCTTCGATGACATTGCAAAAGAGCTTCAACGCTTGCGAGTCCGAGATTGACACTTTGGCAATGGAGACTCGTATGTGTGAGGTTGTGGTTGAGAAAGTGATCAGAGATGTCAAATTGTAGCTCCGTAGCTTGAAGAACTTTCTCGGATTTGCTTTGGTGATGGGGTTGTTCTATATTTTTATGTTTTGAGCATGAGAGTAGAGGAGAATAAGTATGTAAGAGAGTAATCTATGTATGTGTTTGAGACAACTTCTATCTCATGAATGTGTTTTAAGGAAGATTGTATGCTGCTTTGAATTTGTTATTCAAACTAAAAGCTTAAAACACTGGTATTTGAGTAAGCAAAACAGAGTATTAAAGGTGGATGGATACTCCTAAACACATGTCATGATTCATACAAAAGGTGGATAGTATTCTGAGTTACAAAAAGCATACTACTAAACACATTTCATGACATAAAAACAGTCCCAAAAGCATCATGAAATGTTATAAACCGTTGCATACTCCATCTTCTTTGCTCCAAAAATCAGTTAAAAACAGTCATTCTCATGCTCCATCCTCTTTGCTCTTTCAAACTATGACGTTAATGACTTGCAAACTTAGACGATCATGATACCTAGTCTTCAGTTGGTTGAGTTAGTTGACTTGGTCCTTCTCCAAATTCCAGAGTCATTGACTCGTATCCATCTTGTGTTGTGTGGCTAGACTCATTACCATCATCTCCATGCTGCCTTTTTCTTGCATTTGATGCCTTCTTCTTTGCTTTCTTGTAGTTCTCCGTTACCATATTCTGACATTTTGTAGCATTGTGACCAGCTTGACCACAACGACCACATTGCATGACCCTTTTCTCTCTAGAGGCCTTCTCCTTTGTTGGAGACTCATTCCTTGCTTCCTTCCTCTTTGGCTTTGGCTTTCTCCCAACTCTGTTTTCAATTTCTTCAACTAAACTTGGTGGTGGGAGTACTTTGGATCCTGTTTTTACCCAAAACAACATTCCATTGACAGGTCTGATTGAGTAACTGTAGATTTGTTGTTGTATGGAACTCAGAAACCAATGGGAGATGTGATCCTCATGATTCATGTTCCTTTCTGCGATCACACGTAGAGCATGGCGGCAAGGAAGACCACTCATGTCCCATCTCCTACAAGCACATGTCCTTAGCCGCATGTTGACACTATAACTTACACTAGACTTACGCACTTCATCTCTCTCATTTGAACCTGGAACCATCATACAATATTTAAGCTTCTGCTGCTCAGCCTCTATCCACTCTACTGCTCTAACTGTGAATCTTCCTTGATGGTTAACTGCTTCCTTTAACCTCAGGTCTATACGCACCATAGTCCTTCTCCTTATAGCCTCTAACATCTCTACCATTGGCATATACCTTGTATTGTTGAAGGACTCAGAGATGTTGTTGTGGACGTCTACACAAGAAGCCGCTGGTGAGAAAAAAGCTAGGCTGCAATTCTGAGGGTTCTTCTCCATCATGGCTTCATACAATCGCATATCATAGTTCTTGACCATTTCCAGATTTGCATTGTACTCGGGCAATGTGTAACTTTCAGCTACTCTCCAAAATAGACCCTTCATGTCGCTTTGATTTGGGAACATCTTCTTCAGATTCCCATAAATGTGTCTAGCACACATACGATGTTCAATATGAGGGAATTCTCTGTCAACCGCATTCAACAAACCCTGAAAATTTGAAACAATTATAACATATGCAATAGACATCATATCACAAGAAAGAAAAGAAACAGAACCTATACCTTTTGCCTATCCGAAATTATGGTGTAACCTTGACCTTCTTGTAGATTGAAATCAACCTTAAGCTTCCTAAGAAACCAAGTCCAATTCTCTTCATTCTCCATGTCTACTATAGCCCAAGCAAAAGGGTACATACCATTGTTAGCATCCCTTCCAACGACAGCCAATAACTGACCTTTCAAAGTGCATTTCATAACGCACCCATCAACATCAAAGATAGGCTGACACCACATAGACCATGTCTTTTTAAGCACTTCGAAGCACGCATATAATCTTCTAAAGATCTCATTTCCAGCGTCATCAGTCACCGTATCCAACTCGATAGTAGATTCTTTGTTTTGTCTGTAAATCAAATATATGCAAGCTTCAGTAAATTAATGTAAACCTAGAAAATCAATGTACATCAGAATAAATGAAAGTAACTACTTACTCAAGGATTGCTAAGCGATAGTCATTCAGTCTAGAAAATTGCTCTGCATGATCACGGTTGATGATTTCGATTGCTTTTGCTTTGGCCTTTTTACACTTATCATTGGTGGTTATGAGGTTATACCTCTGTTGAATCTGTTGTTGCATTGTTTTGGGTTTGTAATCCGAATCAGTCCTAATGTCATCCAAAAACAGCTTTGCAATCACAGATTTCTTCAATATCTTACTTTTCCCATCCTTTAAGCAATTGTGTACATCTTCAAATGTCTTCACCTTCCACTTTCCAATATGTTCTTCATACGAGCAATAGATTCTCCAAGGACAACCATCTTCAATCCCACAAATAGCCCATGACTTTATGTTTCCCCATCTATTTTGCTTGATATTCCATCCTTCCTTTAGAGAATAATCCACCAATGCATCTTTGAACTCTTCTAAATATTCAAACACCTAGTTCATTTTAAGGTCACCGCTCCCTTTTTTACATCTCACCAATTTCTGACTCTCTTCTTCACCATCAGAATTAGGAGGTGTGTTATGGTAGTCTAAATCTGGATCTTCATAAAAAAAACCAAGCACATTTCTTTCAACCCTAAGCTCTTCTTCACATGGCTCGTGAGACTCCTCATCAGTTGGATGCTCTTCTTCATTAACCATTTAGCCGCTTCAACCATATTATGAAAACTCTTATACCCATTACACAAAATCTTCCGCTCTTTGCTATCTTCAAAAGGCAACTTGTACCATATCTTCTGGCCATAAACTTCATCAGGAGGCAACTTGGTGAAGAACTCATCGGGATAACAATAGATGCTTGTGTTTTCACCACGCTGATATGCGATTTCTCCTAAATGATTCTTTACCCAATTCCCACTTATGAAAATATTGAATGTTACTTCACTATCGACGAAGCTGAAAATAAAAACATTACAGTGAAAAACTCTCTCAGGCATTACATCGAACACTTGGTGGCTAAAATGAAATCTGAATATGTATTGATGAAAAATTGAATCTACTGAAACTACAAACATAAGAAAACAACTAGACAATCTGACTCTCTACACGAAATCAAAACGAAAATTACAATACACGGTTTCAAATGATTAACGATTTCAAAATCTCAACTTACCTCATTTTCGCATTCAGTCGAATCGATCCTCCGACAATGAAACAACACTTGATACTTCACCAGTATCGCCGGAATAACCTTTGCCGAACCCAAATCGAACTCTTTTCCCTCTTAATCGCAGCCTCTCAAACAGCCTCTCTCCGACAGAAGAACTCAACGAAGAAGAAGAAGTTTTGTCAAAACCCTAAATGGATTTTGGGTTTTCAATTTACCCCCAATTCAAAACGACGATGTTTTGATTTTTTTTTTCAAGTTTAGACAGATGCAAAACGGCGTCGTTTTGTTAGACGGATCCACCGTGTCATCGACGTGTCTGCCGCATCAGCACTCCGTCAAGTTTGACTAACGGTTTCATGGTCAAGGTTGAATTCATGTTAGTTTTAGTAGTTCGAATAGAAATTTTGAATTAGTTTTGAGTTCAGGTAGTAAACGGCAGTGTATTTTAGTTCGAGTTTTTTTTGGCACACCAAATTTAGTTCGGGTTGGTTTTGACCATTTCCCGTGGATTTCATATAGTAAATCTAGTTTGTCTTTGTTGATGGGAAAAAAAAAAGGATAAATAGGAAGTGGCCGTGAAGCATGACCGGGAGTCCACCGGGCCGGTCAACAGATGCAGATATCTGAAATACCTGATATGCCCTCAAATTCGCAGGGAGTAGAGAAACACGCCAAGGATATTTAAGTCATTTTGAAAGGTACACTAGTCACTGGTTCGAGGACGGCGATCCGAATCTGGTTCGAGGACGGCGATCCGAATCTGGTTTTATTACTTCACTGAAGCTCAAGGTACCATTTTAGTTATCTCTTTCTCTCTGATAGAGATATCCCTGAAATCTCCCCCACGAATCTGGAATGGCTTCTACGGAAGTCGATTCCCGCTTAGGTCGAGTTGTGATCCCTGCTTTGGACAAGGTCATTAAGAACGCCTCTTGGCGAAAACACTCCAAGCTCGCTCACGAGTGCAAATCCGTCATCGAACGCCTCAGATCTCCCGATATTTCTTCTCCTCTCGCTGACTCTGATTCTGGATCCTCCATTCCTGGTCCGCTTCACGACGGAGGTGCCGCTGAATACTCTCTCGCCGACTCCGAGATCATCCTCAACCCTTTGATTAACGCCTCCGCAACCGGCGCTCTCAAGATTGTCGATCCGGCCGTCGATTGCATCCAGAAGCTCATTGCCCATGGCTATCTTCGCGGCGAGGCGGATCCCACCGGCGGTCCCAATGCGCTACTCCTTTCCAAGCTCATTGAAACCATCTGCAAATGTCACGAGTTGGATGATGAAGGACTCGAGCTGCTCGTGCTCAAGACGCTCTTAACTGCTGTCACTTCAATTTCCCTCAGGATCCATGGAGACTCTTTGCTACAGATCGTTAGGACTTGTTATGGTATCTACTTAGGAAGCAGAAACGCCGTTAATCAGGCGACCGCTAAAGCCTCGCTGGTGCAGATGTCTGTTATTGTCTTCAGAAGAATGGAGGCTGATTCATCCACAGTCCCGATTCAGCCCATCGTCGTGGCCGAGCTGATGGAGCCGACGGACAAATCTGAATCAGACCCATCAACCACGCACTCCGTTCAAGGTTTCATTACCAAAATCATGCAGGATATTGACGGAGTCTTCAATTCAGTTAACGCCAAGGGCACATTCGGAGGCCACGACGGGGCCTTCGAGACTTCATTACCTGGGACTGCCAATCCAACAGATTTGTTGGATTCTACAGACAAGGATATGTTGGATGCCAAGTACTGGGAGATCAGTATGTATAAGTCGGCCCTCGAGGGAAGAAAAGGAGAGCTGGCCGATGGAGAAGTGGAGAAAGACGATGATTCTGAGGTTCAGATTGGGAATAAGCTGAGAAGAGACGCCTTCTTGGTATTCAGGGCACTTTGCAAGCTGTCCATGAAGACGCCTCCCAAGGAAGATCCAGAGTTGATGAGAGGGAAGATTGTGGCTCTCGAGTTATTGAAGATCCTGCTGGAGAATGCCGGTGCTGTCTTTAGAACCAGCGATAGGTTTGTTTTGCTTATCTTCTTCCATTATTATTAGGTAGTTGTTATGATATCTCTAGTTTCAGATTTTTTTTTTGTTCCCTAAGCTTTTAGCATTGGAGATTGCTAATTTATCTCCATCTTGGTTGCTTTTTTTTTTTTTTGGGTTGGGGGGTAATGTTATTCAGTTATCGGTGTTTTTTCCTGAAAAGTTGGCATCAATTCATGATGAAACAGGTTCTTAGGCGCCATCAAGCAGTATCTGTGTCTCTCCTTGCTGAAAAATAGTGCTTCAAATCTTATGATCATTTTCCAGCTTTCCTGCTCGATTTTACTTAGCTTGGTTTCGAGATTCCGTGCTGGGCTGAAGGCAGAGATTGGGGTCTTCTTCCCTATGATTGTTCTAAGAGTGTTAGAGAATGTTTCTCAACCTGATTTTCAACAGAAGATGATAGTGCTTCGGTTCCTGGACAAGCTCTGCGTTGATTCACAGATTTTGGTAGATATCTTCATCAACTATGATTGCGATGTCAACTCATCCAATATATTTGAGAGGTATGCATTGATATGTTGCTGTTGCCTTATTTGTTATTAGCTTAGAAAACCTCATTTGTAGTGACAATTATCTTTGTGCCGTGAATATGTTTTTGTTTGTGGTAAACGAGCTGAGATCAATTACTATTTGTAGTGACATTCATTTCCGTGTTTGTGATCTGTACCTTGTTTTTAGGATGGTCAATGGTCTCCTTAAAACTGCTCAAGGAGTGCCTCCGGGTACAGTTACTACCTTGTTGCCACCTCAGGAAGGAGTTATGAAACTTGAAGCCATGAAGTGCTTAGTTGCTGTTTTAAGGTCCATGGGAGACTGGGTGAATAAGCAGTTGCGCCTTCCAGATCCGTATTCAGCAAAATTGCTAGAAATTGATGATAAAAATCTTGAAGAAGGGAGCCATCCGGTGGAAAACGGTAAGGGAGACGGGGGCCATGGAGGTTTTGAAAGATCAGAGTCTCAGTCTGAATTGTCCAGTGGGACTTCTGATGCCTTAGCAATAGAGCAGCGCCGAGCTTACAAGCTTGAACTTCAGGTAAAAGTTACCTAAAATTTTATTCGGTGTTCATTTTCTTTTGTCTCAGTCTTTCAGCTAAAGACTGATTTGGTTTTATTGATGGCAGGAAGGTATTTCTATTTTCAACCAGAAGCCTAAGAAAGGCATTGAATTTCTAATCAAGGCAAACAAGGTGGGGGACTCCCCAGAGGAAATAGCAGCTTTTCTGAAAGATGCATCGGGGTTGAACAAGACTCTGGTAGGGGATTATCTGGGGGAAAGAGAAGACCTATCCCTTAAAGTGATGCATGCATATGTGGATTCTTTCGAGTTTCAAGGCATGGAATTTGATGAGGCTATTCGAGCCTTCCTCCGGGGCTTTAGGCTGCCAGGAGAAGCACAAAAAATTGATCGCATCATGGAAAAGTTTGCGGAGCGGTACTGTAAATGTAATCCAAAGGCTTTTTCTAGCGCTGATACGGCATATGTCCTTGCTTACTCTGTCATTTTGCTCAACACAGATGCACATAACCCTATGGTGAAGAGCAAGGTACATGTTTTTAGCTGTTCGTTTAGAACCTTACTGATATCCCTCTTTCGAAGATCCTAGTCCAATCTAGTTTGAAGCTTGTGGTACAATGCTCAAACAAGGTAACTCGTTTCTTAAGTTTTCAATTACAACTTGCAGATGACAGCTGATGGTTTTATTAGAAATAATCGTGGTATAGATGATGGGAAAGACTTGCCTGAGGAATATCTACGTGCATTATATGAAAGGATATCTAGAAATGAGATAAAGATGAAGGACGATGGTTTGGGTCCACAACAGAAGCAGCCGACAAACTCAAGTAGATTGCTTGGGTTGGATACTATCTTAAATATTGTTGTTCCTAGGCGTGGTGAAGATATGTACATGGAGACCAGTGATGATCTTATCAGGCATATGCAAGAGAGGTTTAAAGAAAAAGCTCGCAAATCTGAGTAAGAAACTTACTTTATCGTGCTTTTTAATTTGCACGCTCAGTGGTCTGTTTCATGCAAGTTGTTTCTTCTTCCATTCTTTTCTCTTTTGGGCATCATTCATCTTATCTTTTGATAGTCACTCTTTGGGAGTTGGTAGTTGGTCAGGTCAACACTTCTCTTATTGTTATGTCTATTTTCGATTTAGCCATGATGTTTACACTTGGAGTTACCCGAAAGTGTATCTCGGGATTTTGATTTTTGTTTTCCACTGTAGGTCAGTTTATTATGCAGCCTCGGATGTAGTTATACTCAGATTTATGGTTGAGGTGTGTTGGGCTCCTATGTTGGCTGCTTTCAGTGTTCCACTTGACCAGAGTGATGATGCAGTAATTACAACATTATGTCTGGAGGGCTTCCACCATGCTATCCACGTCACTTCTGTAATGTCCTTAAAGACGCACAGAGATGCCTTTGTGACTTCACTGGCAAAATTTACTTCTCTCCACTCTCCTGCTGATATCAAGCAGAAAAACATTGAAGCCATAAAGGTTTGTATCCTTTTTCTCAAGTTCTTTTCTTCTTTTAAGGGTACAAAACGAGTTGGGCGAAATCTCATTCAGTTTTAAGTTTTATTTTATGCTGAAGTAGCATTTATTTTTGGTGTTTATACATCTTGGTAAAAACATTTCTTGTTTCTTTTTCTTTTTACGCATTTCTAGTTTCTAGGAAATATTGATTGGCTTAGCTGTTTCCTTCCGTTTTGTTTGTTGAATTGAGTTGGGTACTTTGGATGATAAGAAGTGACTTCTATGGATCAACTGTTTTTGTTTGTTCACTGATAGGCAATAGTCAAACTGGCGGAGGAAGAAGGTAACTATCTACAAGATGCTTGGGAGCATATATTGACATGTGTTTCTCGGTTTGAACATCTTCATCTCTTGGGGGAAGGAGCGCCTCCTGATGCCACTTTCTTTGCATTTCCTCAAACCGAGTCAGGAAACTCTCCATTGGCTAAGTCAAATTCAGTACCTGCAGTTAAAGAAAGAGCACCTGGAAAACATCAGTATGCTGCGTCTGCTGTGATAAGGGGTTCCTACGATGGTTCCGGTGTTGCTAGCAAGGCTTCTAATACGGTGACATCTGAACAGATGAACAACCTGATATCTAATCTGAACTTGCTAGAACAGGTTGGCGACATGAGTCGGATATTTACACGTAGTCAGAGATTGAACAGTGAAGCCATAATTGACTTTGTTAAAGCCCTCTGCAAAGTTTCCATGGATGAACTACGATCTCCATCTGATCCACGAGTCTTCAGCCTTACAAAGATTGTGGAAATAGCGTAAGGATCAATCTTTCCTTCCCAGTATCTGTTGTGTCTTGGTCAAACTATCTCTTATTTATACTCTGTTGGATGCAATGGCAGGCACTATAACATGAACCGCATAAGACTTGTCTGGTCGAGCATCTGGCATGTGCTCTCCGATTTCTTTGTGACTATTGGTTGTTCTGATAACCTCTCCATTGCAATATTTGCTATGGATTCCTTGCGCCAGCTGTCTATGAAGTTCTTAGAGCGGGAAGAGTTGGCAAATTATAACTTCCAAAATGAATTTATGAAACCTTTTGTTGTCGTCATGCGCAAAAGTGGTGCTGTTGAGATCAGGGAATTGATTATACGATGCGTCTCACAGATGGTTCTATCCCGTGTTAACAATGTCAAGTCGGGATGGAAGAGCATGTTCATGGTATTTGATCTATCAAACTCCCAACTCTTACTCTGATGTCTCTCTCAGTTTTTGATGACGGATCTACTTACTGAAATCTGTTTGCTCTTGCAGATTTTTACGACGGCAGCACACGACGCACATAAAAATATTGTGTTCCTGTCTTTTGAAATGGTTGAAAAGATTATCCGAGACTACTTCCCACACATCACAGAGACTGAGACAACCACCTTCACAGACTGTGTGAATTGCCTTGTTGCGTTCACCAATAGTAAATTTGAGAAAGATATCAGTCTCCAAGCCATTGCTTTCCTTCAATATTGCGCGAGAAAACTTGCCGAAGGCTATGTCGGTTCATCACTGAGGAGGAACCCTCCATCTTCTCCACAGGGAGGAAAAGGCGGAAAACAAAGAAGTGGAAATTTTTTAGAAAGCGATGAACATTTATATTCTTGGTTTCCCTTGTTAGCTGGTAAGCCGTTTGTGGCATCACTTATCTTTGCATTTACTTCTCTAATCAAAATTTCATAACACCCTAATTTCCGGTTTTCCTTGCCTTGCAGGTTTATCTGAACTTAGTTTCGACCCAAGAGCAGAAATTAGGAAGGTTGCATTAAAAGTCCTGTTCGATACTCTGCGGAACCATGGTGACCATTTCAGTCTGTCGTTATGGGAACGGGTTTTCGAGTCTGTTTTATTTCGGATATTTGACTATGTGCGTCACGACGATGACCCGTCTGGTGAGGATTCAACTGATCAGAGAGGTTACAATGGGGAAGTCGACCAAGAGTCTTGGCTCTACGAGACATGCTCATTGGCTCTACAGCTAGTTGTAGACCTCTTTGTGAATTTCTACAAGACAGTCAACCCTCTCCTTAAGAAGGTACTGATGCTATTCGTAAGCTTGATAAAACGTCCTCACCAAAGTCTTGCTGGTGCGGGCATTGCTGCGCTTGTACGTCTGATGAGAGACGTCGGTCATCAATTCTCAGACGAACAATGGCTTGAGGTTGTGTCATGTATTAAAGAAGCAGCAGATGCTACTTCTCCTAACTTCTCATACGTTACCAGTGAGGATGTAAGCAATGAGGATGAAACAAGTGATAATTCCAACGACAGACTGAGAAGAAGAAACAGACAGCTTCATGCTGCCGTAGCAGATGCCAAATCCAAAGCTTCAATTCAGATTTTTGTGATTCAGGTCAGTCAAGTCTCGGCCTCTTTGGTGATCATGTGGATATATACACACATACATATAATCAAAATCTTATTTGTGTATGTCTTGCTCTTTACTTGCAGGCGGTAACAGATATCTACAACATGTACCGTACGTCTCTCACAGCCAATCACATGTTGATGCTCTTTGACGCTATGCATGGCATCGCATCCAACGCTCACAAAATCAACGCCGACCCACTCTTGCGTTCCAAGCTCCAGGAGCTCGGTTCGTCCCCTGAATCCCAAGAAGCTCCTCTCCTCCGCCTGGAGAACGAATCTTTCCAAACATGTATGACCTTCTTAGACAACCTCATGTCAGACCAGCCTTTGGGTTACGACGAGTCCGAAATAGAAAGCCATCTCATAAGCCTGTGCAGAGAGGTGTTGGAGTTCTACATAGACATATCATGTTCAAAGGAGCAGTCGTCTAGATGGGCGGTTCCCTCGGGGTCGGGAAAAAGGAAGGAGCTAACCGCGCGGGCTCCGCTAGTGGTGGTTGCGATTCAGACACTGGGAAACATGGGGGAGTCACTTTTGAAGAAGAACTTAGCGAAGTTGTTTCCCCTGATAGCGACGTTGATAAGCTGTGAACATGGGTCAGGAGGAGAGGTACAAGTAGCTCTTAGTGATATGCTTCAGACATCAATGGGGCCTCTTCTCCTCCGCTCTTGCTGCTAATATTTTTCTCTGTAAGATTTTATACTCATATCTCTTGTTCATTTTCTATTATCATCCTCCTCGATTTTCTTCATATTGCTGATTGGTTCTTCTCTTAAATCACATCTCTTGCTTCCTTTTTTTGTTTTGTTTTCTTTCATTGTTTGGTAGCCCATGGGAAGAGATTAGCGTTCACGAGTTGTGGTCAGATATGTTTTTTTTTTCTACTTATATCATGTAAATTGTAATATTTAGACAGCCTATGTTTTTGACACATTGCAAAATAAGTCTACCAAACTTTTATTTTTTTATTTTGAGGTTTTGAATGAATCACACAAAGATGATTTTACAACGAAAAGCGAAATAAAGCAACGCAGAATGATGAAAAAATTGAATCTTGTTGATTGTTGTTTATGATACATACATTCATTTCTCAAGTCAAAAGTGGATGCCGAGGCGGCGGATCTCAGAACGGAAGACGGGACTGGAAGAGAGAGTGCGATGAGCCAAACTCCGAATGTCTTCTCTTGAGCATTCCTTTGATATTCTCACCAGTTCCCATAGCGCTCCTCCGCTTACCATCTCCTTGGCATTCACCTCTGCAACATAATAATTAGGATACGATCTCATCATCTAATGTCATACGCACTTTGAGGTTGGCACTAAACTAAGTAACTAACCATGTTGGGCCAAGTGGCATAAAGCGAGCTCTATGTGGCGCCTGATTGGTGCAGCTTCATCGTTAGCATGTTGCACAATCCACGGAAGCGCTCCGTCTTCTATTAGTAATGATCTTCCACTCTTCACACCTTCATACATTCTTCACATTAGCCTCTAAACACTGGATGATGACCTTGAAAGAGCATTTTTTTTTTTTACCTTGAGATGTTGCTCGGGATTCACACTTTGCAAAGTTCGCAATCCCCCGAGCCACCTGTGCAAGAACATCCGGATGTCCGCATCTAACCATTCCTAACAACGCTTTTATTCCCCCATCCGACCATAGTCTTGCTTGAAGTTTGTCTGCCAAAGAATCATTGGTCGGTTTCTTGCCCAGAGATCCATTCGTCTTTTCAAAAAACAAAACAAAAACGATGTTGGATGTTATTTTTACCGTTGCCACAGAGATTAGCAATAGCTCCAGCAACCATGCGTAAGGTCTGTGGATCCTCTGCATCTGCAGCTGTTAAAGATAGCAAGCTGATTCCACCTTGGTCCACAATTAGTTGTTGACTCACTTCTGTTACCCCACAAACAAAAAAACTAAAACTCATGAGCATACTGTCCCACCTAGAGACCAATAATTACTGTGTTTCTGCTTTCACTGTCTGTCTACCCACTGATTCGTAATCAGTAACAGTGAGAGTTTACCGTTCATTGCGAGATTGGCAATTGCACCAGCGGCAACTCTTCGGACAGTTTCATCTTCGTAACTTCTGAGAAGCATCAGCAATGATGTAAGACCTCCAGCTTCAACGATCTTCTCCTGATTTGCCTCTGCTTATTGAACCCCCAAGAAAATAGGTAAACTATGAGAACCTAGAGCCAAAAAAAATTGAACCTCAGAAATGATGCATATATGTCTGGGAGTGAGCAAAAGTTACCTTCAGCTGCTAGGTTGGCCACAACTTTCACAGCATGAATTCGGATGTTTGCATCATCTGACTCGAGCAATTGCAAGATCTTTTGTAGACCCACTGTTTCAAAGAGGATGGAAAGTTATAAGAACCGCAAAGACAGTTTGTACACGCTCTGGTCCAAACATTTTTAGAGTAAATTACCCTTACCTTGTTCACATAATGTAGCAAATGGTGCCTTCTGTCCGTTCACAGATTCTCTTGCTTGGGAATGACGTGATGGTAATGAGTCCGTGCCAGAGTATGAGTTCCCCGGGGCACCTCTGTCCAAGGATCTTCTCATCTGGAAGAATAAGACTCAACTATTAGATAACAAATTCATGAGACTCAAGGTTGGACCAAAACTATTACCAACATACAGTTGTTACCAAACAAGAAGCAGGTTAATTGTTGATATCTGAAAATGTGCCTCATATTCACAACAGCTAGATCAAAGGAGTTCTAACCGCGCTTGTACTATTCCCCAAGTGTTGCAAAGTATTTTCAATGAGGGCAAATGATGGAGACTAATCCTTTATCTGATTTATAAAGACAACTGTTTTACAGCAATTAGAGGGGAGAGACCTTTACACATTCTGAATTTGTAAACTTTGTACCTGGTCCGCTTCAAAAGTAAGCTGCACAAGTTGACTTCGTAATATGGTGACCTCTTCTTCAAGTTTCTTTTTCTGAAGAGCCTCATCCTCCAGCAATTTTTGTAGTCTTAATATTCCAGCATCTTCGCCTTCCTAAAACGCCAGAGAGATTGGTTAAATAGTATCTAAGATGTTGAATCACTGAGCGGAGAGAGAGATAGAGAGAGCAAAAGAGAAGTTAAAGACTGGGTACCCCTGATCTTGTCTTCAGTGTTGACTGGCTTTTTAGTTTGTTAACTTCCTCTTCAGCTGCCTTCCTTAACTTTATTTCATTCTCAAGTGATTCTTTTAGCTTAGTGAGTTCACTAGCTGTAACAACCCCATTGACCTGCAAAGTAATATCTACTGGTTAATAATACGCACTCCCATCACCTGAAAAGCATATAAGAGTTATGTGGGTAAGTACCTCTCCATTGCGTTTACCATTCTCATGGTTCCGCTGATTCGATATCAGTTTTTCTTCAAGCTTCTTAACTGACTCCATATATTCCATTTGACACTTTAGTTTTTCCTTCTGTAAATAGAATATTAAATTTTGTTACCAGATTTCGAAAGGTACCGAAACAAAACACGCATATGCCAAGAAGTGCCTAATTGGATGTTGCATTAACTAACCTCTAAGGCCTCTGCAAAATTCTTTTCAACTTCTGATATACGATTTTGTGCTTGTCGATTTATTCTCTCCACATCATCATCAAATGCTTTCAGCTGCCTTTCATTTTCAGCAATCACCTTATCCAGTTGGACCTCAAGTTTCTTGGATAAACTCTTGTAATCAAATTCTTCTTTTATCTTTAACATATTCTCTACCTTCATTGCCTGCCCAAGATTTCAAAGACTTATGGATTTGAGATGTCTTTTAATAGACTTCTAAATTACGGGTTGGTTAAGGTTGAAAACCCACCCTTTGACCAAATAATATAGTACTTGTTGTCTCTCCTCTATGACGCGGGGAGGGACCAATTGTCACAATTAGGGATGTTCTTGCCGTGCCTGAAATGCAAACAACAGATATACGTGAATGATAATACAGAAAAGTCAAGTTATTAGGAATTCCGAACTCAAGACACCATGACTTAGCATATGACAAAAGATACCACCAAATGAATCTCTCAACAAGCGGGTAAGTTTTGAATCACGAAGTGGAACATGAGGGCTATTTTCGGCTATTGCATTTATGCATTTCCCTAAAGCACTAAGTGAGAGATTTATGGATTTAGCTTCCTCCAGCATGTGCCCTTCGCTGCCTGCAGTGCGAATAAGGAGGTGAAACTGAGCAATCCCATAGGGTGGAGGGAAAACGAAGAAACGAGTAAAACTGTTTTGTACAAGAGCTTTGACAAGCTAGCTTATTTAATTATTAGAGGTTTATACCAGACTTGTGAACACGTTCAGAGCCAGCAAGATCTACTAGAACAAGCTTGCTTCTTCTGACTAGTGGTTTTGATGGTCTGACAAAGTGAGATGAGTTCTCCATTTCATTTGAGACTGAATCCTCGTTTTCCACCACCGACCGCTTGACATGCACCTGAACTATTGATAATGCATCATCAACTCAAATAACAATAGAGATGAACGAAATGGTTCAATCTAACGACTAGGAAGTTTCAGAGAAGGCTAAAATGGGGTCAATTACCATGAGAATTGCATGACTTCGAGAAGATTCAGTATTCAATTTTGTGTTGGCTGCAACTCTATGTGTTTCCCCGAGTTGAAGTAGCTCGAGGAAATTTTGTTGGTTCCTGATCTCTACATGGGTTGCCCCTGGCAAGGAGACATCTCCAGTTTTAGGGTCTTCGACAATTGCAATATTGTCATTAGTTGGGTCAAGGAGATCTTGGATAGTCTCCATATAAAGCTGGACAAAAGAATCAAAATAAAATAAATAAAGAATGCAAAGTAGTTACAATCAATAGTTCAGAAATGAAAGATACCTGTAAATATGAGACAGAAACAGAATCAGTCTCTAGAGAAGTGCCTCCAATGATATCTTCCATTGATCGAACCATGATACCACGAGCAGCGGTATCTTCATCTCCTAATCTTCCAAGGGTAAAAGTCTTTCCGGTACCCGTCTGACCATAAGCCATCACAGTTCCATTGTAACCCTCAAGAACACTCTACAAGCGAAAAGTAACTCAAGTGTGAAAATGAATAAAATACACCCAAGGAGCATCCAAGAAGAGTAGTGAAACGAGAAACAATAAATGAAGAAGAAAAAAAGAGACACATAGAGACCTCTACAACCGGCTTGGCAACCACTTGGTAGACTCGCTTCTGTGAAGCAGCTTCGGTGAGCACCTCATCAAACTCGTAAGTCTCCGTATCCCAATTGTTTTTCCTGAGTTTCAACCTTTGAAGCTGACAGAAAAACAAGAATCAACATCGACCTGAGATTGATTAAAACCCTTACTCACTCAGTTAACAATAGGAATTGGAGACAACCTCAGGTTGCAACTCAACGCAATCAGCAAAATCAGCATCTGCTACCGACTCATCTGCATTTCGAGGTCGTAATCTTACAGCCACTCGAACTCTCCCAGGCACTGTTAAAGAAAAACACAATTCTACATCTAATCGGGAAAACGAAACGAAACAATCATCTCCTAAAAAAAAGCAATTAAACGGAAACTGAGAGCTCAATAGTGGGAGTAAAAAAATTCCATTTCAAAATCGCATCTGAGTAGGTAATCAGTGATAAAAACGGACCTCCATTGTCTGCGGCGGAAGCTCCTCCCAGAGAAGCAGAAGAGTTCCGACGGGGAGCAGGCGCCGCCGAAGGAATCCTGGATTTGAAAGAAGACGATCTGAGATTGGAGGAATTAGCTCCAGAGATCGGTCTCAAGGATCCTCTAACCGCACCATTTCTCGAAGACGCCATAGCCATATACTATAATATAAGTCTTCTCTACCTCCAGAGTAGTCGAGACGGCTGTTTATGCAATTCAAAAGAAGAAGAAGAAGAAGAGAAATAGGAAATGAGACGAGACGAGGGCTTTTTTTGTTTCTTCATTTCAATTTTGGGGCTTTTTTTCTTAAAAACATTTTTTTTTTAAAAAGCAGTGATGGAATGGAGAAGGAGGATGGCGGGGCCCACACTCGTTCGTAATTTGAATGAAGACAGTGACAGTCGTTGGGTTAAATGGGTCCCACTGTGTCCCAAAAAAATAGTGAGCAGAGGGCATTTTACCTTTTTACCCTCCTCACCAGGGTGGTTTAATTCCGCCGAATGGGTTGGCTTAGTGATCTGCCCAAAAGACTGAAGTACCCTGGAAGACTGGAAGTGATTCGTTTGAATTGGATGGTTTGCCTGAGCCCACTTATAAGATTTGGCAGGCCTCGATGAATTTTGATGGCCCACGTGGAGTCCTGTCTATATAATTTCATTACCAAGACCCTAATCGCTTTTAATCTGGCCAAATTCACAAATCTTGATGATGATGCTGGTGCGATCGTGTAATAAGGCGGGTCAACTGACGACAAATAGAAAAGAATGTGCAATAATACAAAGGAAACTCCTTTCCAAGGACAATGATTGGTAGATCCAGTAAAAACTTTTTAAACGGTAATTGTAGTTCAGTTTCTGAGTGTGCATTATCAGCTTTACCGAGACAAACGAAGAGAACAATAGGGCTTGGTTCGGTTCTCTTCTGCGACATTTGACTTAACCTGCAAGTGGATTGGCGTGGATCGTCACACGGTTCAGCCTTATCTCAGCAAGCGGCCTATCTCCAGGACCTGTTTGAGTCTGCAAGAGCTCACAATCACATCATTCAAATCATTAGATGAACAAGTTCAGATCGATAAATCCTGCTTCAGGCTTCAATTCACCAATCACTCAAAACCATTCTTCTTTAACACTCGATTCAGGCTAAACTTACAACAGTCAACAGTAGGCAAGAAAACATAATAATCTGATATATACTTGGAGATGAGGTGATCTATGGGGTAAAAAGGTTGGTTTACCTTTTCCATGATGTCAAGCACTTCGAAGCCATGAATGACTTTGCCAAAGATGGTGTATAATCCATTGAGGTGTGGTTGTTTTGCATAGGTGATGAAGAACTGGCTTCCGTTTGTGTTTGGGCCACTGTTTGCCATTGAGAGCATCCCTCTTGCATTGTGCTGCATTAGAGAGAGTGGAATTATCAAGAACGAAACAGGCTTCGACTAGGGATAGATATGGCCATCCGCAACAGGATATACTCAGCTACGAACAGATTGATACCTTTACCTTACAGTAAAAAGGAAGATATACTCAGCTACTTTAATGAAATTATTACCTCATACGTTTTCTAAGTCTTATGAGTTAATAGAATCCTATATTTATGGCTGCTAACATGGTTTACCAAGGCAATGAAAAAGAGATATCAAGAAGCCATGACACAGTATTTATGATCCCCTTTTGCAGAAGATGAATAAAACTGAAATAGTAACCCTACCTTAAGGGACTCTCGAATCTCATCATTGAATTTCTTTCCCCAGATGCTAGTTCCTCCTTTCCCGGTCCCACTTGGGTCTCCTCCTTGAATCATGAACCCTTTGATATTTCTATGAAATATAGTACCATCATAGTAGCCACTAGCACATAGAGCCAAAAAGTTCTGCAACAACAAAAAAATGAATATTAAAAAAGCTAAAGGTTAAGCTCATCAATGTCAAGAGCCAATCGCATAGAAAGATGCTGAACCTAATGGAGGACAACACAAGCTCAGCTGGTACATACAAGAAGTACTCAGGGAAAAGAATCTCCCCTATCATAACATTAAAAACCCTAATTTTGGATTTTAAAATAATAATCCATAGAGAGCAGAGAAAATTTTCCACAGAAGAAGAACCCAGCAGAGATAATAGCTAATTAAACAATCCAGGGGGCTAGAAAATCATTTGAAAATCACCAGAGCGTTGGATCAACAAGAGACACAAAATTCTAAGAAAAGAAGTCGAATCGAATACCGAGAAGCATAAGGTGGGAGAAGAAAGAAGTAACCTCAGCACTCTTGGGAACCTCGTCACAGAAGATCTCGCACTTGATATCACCCAGATTTGTGTGCAATGTTACTGACTGCGCGCACAAGACCAAGACGGAGAATAAAAACCAGGAAACTCGACAGTAAACATACCCAAAAACTAAATATAGAATCAACGCCTCACCATTGAAGCGACGATGCTTGGAAGCGACGACGGAGCTTTTTGGTTGCTTTCCTGTTCCTCGCCTCGATGCTTTTTTGGCGCTTTGGCTCGTTCGTTCCAGATTTTTCTTTTCTGCAGTGGCTTTCGTCTCTTTACATTGGGCATTATATGGGCCACGTTCACGAGATCGTGGATCCATTAAGAAAATAATAAACGGCGTCGCTTTGTATTAGTAAGCTTTCAAACAATATGTTAGGATCTCGACATCATTCATAATCCATGGCGACCGACGCGCCGCCCTCTTCCGCCGCCGCCACCGTTACCGCCACCGTCATGGCCACTGCCGCCAGTGAGATTAGAAACGCTGAAAGTAAACTGCCTCGATCGATATTTGACTTGACGGCGGATTTTTTTGACTCGTGTGGGTTGTTGAATCCTTCGGTTCGGTTAGGACCTGTGGTTTCACCCGCTTTCGATCCGGAGGCGGAGGAGAAGAGTTCCAAGGACGGCGTGATTTTGGATAGATGGACATGTAATACTTGTAAAATTGAGTTCGTATCTCTTCAGGATCAACGCTCGCACTTCAAGTCGGATATTCATCGCCTTAACGTAAATTCCCTATTCTTTTCAGTTTAAGAGTTAATATATTAATTCTATAAGTGAAAGATAATTGTGCAATTATTTTTCGATTTGATTTTCTGGGTGTGATCGTAGATCAAGCTGAGTGTTGCTGGAAAGCCTATTTTGAAAGAAGAAGATGTTGATGAGTTGACATCTGAGTCGGTCCAAGACTATGATGTGTCTAGTATATCAGGATCAGAGGACGAAGCTGAGGCAAGACCCTTGTTCCAGTTTGATGCTCAAAAGGGTATTGATAAAAAGAAGCTATTTATTCGTCTTCAAAGTGGTGAGAAAGTTTCTGTCTGGCGAAGCTTAATCATGGACGAGGCTGAAAGGGTTTCTTACGGGAATGACAGAGGAGTTTCTGTTGATGATTGTGGGAGCTTGGCCGAGAATGAAATCACTGAGAGGTTGAGAAATTTGGTTCGAGAGAATTCGGATGACAGGCAAATGTGTGTCGTGTTGCTTGCTAGTGGTGGCCACTTTGCCGGTAGTGTCTTTAATGGAAAGTCGGTTGTGGCTCATAAGACTTTCCACAGGTATGTCTCTTCACATTGTTGATTCTTTTTTAGCTCAGAATCTTGTTTCTTTATCTACTTATGATAAGTGATGTGCACATTTAAACCCATCAACTCTGAGAAAATATTATTACTATCATTTGTTTGAAATATTACAGGTCACTTGTGCAAATGGGTCTTCCCTAACGTCTTCTTGTCCTTTAATTCCCTTTCCCATGTATAGATACGTTGTAAGAGCCAAGGCTGGCAAAAAGCAGTCCACAAAAGATGGAAGCGGGAGAAGTATACACTCTGCCGGAGCCTCACTTCGCCGTTATAATGAACTTGCTTTAAAAAAGGTTTGTCTCTGAACATGCTGTCATTATTTGCTACTGCTCCCTTCGTCTTTCAGCCAGAGTTTACGAAAGATCTTTGGTTTTTTGATTGACGATATTTTTAAGCCCTTTTGTTGCTGATTATATAATAGGGATAAAAGTGCTTTAGGGACGATCTGTTACTTGTCTCAACTTGCTCCTGTTACTATTTTCTCTTGACATGGTTTTCAGTTTATGATTTTCCTAAACCCCGCTATAGCAGATTAGATGGTTCTTTTTTCTTAAGTGAGGAAACAATAAAAGAATAGAAAGCCTCATATATATTATCTGCGGCCCTGCCCATTTTAAAGGCAATTCTGGACTCTGAAGTGTGGTATGTAGTTTTGAAAACATCATTTAGATCTCCTAACCGGGTGGAAACATTGGCCGCCTTCATGATGGTTTGTCCCGGGTCCGGATCATAGGAAGGAAAACACTAAAAACTTTTGGTCATATATTCTTATCCTCTATTAAAAGTACACATTGGCTTGATGTGTAACTGTAGTTATCCTTTTTCTGTTAGGATATTCAAGAGCTACTTGCTAGCTGGAAGCCTTATTTTGATGGCGCTTCTTGTGTTTTTGTCCATGCTCCCTCAAGCAGTAGGCAATTGCTTTTCAATGGAGGCAAACCATATTTTAGCAGCCAAAACTGCGCTGTACGAAACGTTCCATTTACTATCCGGCGGCCAACCTTCAAAGAATCACAGCGTATATATAATCAGTTGACTCAGGTTGCGTATGTAACTGAGGAGATTTTTGTAAATTCACCAGAGGAAGCCAAAGCTAATATTGTGGTGCAGACTCACACTGAGGGTTCTGGTGAAATCATAAGACAGGAAGAGCCTGATGAAACTTCTTCTACCAGCATAATCTTAGGTGAACCAAATCTTATAGAAGGGGATGTCGGGGATGGGGTTACTGGTACGTCAACTCCATTACACGAAGCTGCTAAATCTGGTGATTGTGAGAGAGTTCTGGAGTTCTTGGAGGAGGGTATGGATCCTTGTGCTAAGGATGAAAGAGGCAGAACACCGTACATGGTTGCAAATGAGAAGGAAATGAGAAACACATTCAGACGGTTTATGGCGTCAAACCTTGAAAAATGGAATTGGCATGATGCTAAAGTACCCAGCCCGCTGACCAAAGAGATGGAGGAATCTCAATTTGCCAAGCAGGTACTTTGCATTAATTTGTTATTTGTTGACTTGAGAAGTTTGGTAAGGATTCCGCATCAGGCAAACATAGGTCTAGTGCAGAAGTCATTTCCTTGTGCAATGGTTTTGTGGTGGTGGTGTGTTAAGGTCTGATTTCCGCCAAAATACGTTCATTGATATGGTGTTGTATAAAAGTTATGCATCCATTGTCGCATGATTTTGTGTATGATGATGTGTCAGAGACATTCATATGGGATTCCGAATCCATCATCCGACTAAGTTGTGATTGTTCAGGCAGAGAAAGACGCCAAGAAGAAAGCAAGAGCAAAAGAAATGAAGAAACTACGCAAAGCCCGAGAAAAGAAGGCTCAAGTAACGTTTTAATCAGTGTGTTATTCAGGACAAAGCGAGACAGTTAAACTTGTTACCTAACACTCCTTGTGTTTGCAGGCGGAAGCTGCGCAGGCTGAGAAGGAGAAACCGATCTCTAAAGTGGTGAGCTTCACAAACCCAGTATGTATAGTATAGTTAGTATGTGATCTAATAAGGAGAAGTCACGTCAACATTTGGGTTTCTCTTTGTCTCAAACTTGTAATAGGAGCAAGTGAGGAGAGCAATGGCGGCCGAGAGGGAAAAGAGAGCAGCGGCTGCAGAAAGACGGATGGCATCACTTAACATTGACCCACGTGTAGATTAGTGGGGTCACATGACCCACCCGTTGAATTTATATAATATATATATACTCTCGCAACGAGGAGAATGAGAATTTAGCCCTTGATCATAAAGGCAAAGGCATGTCTATGCCGTATTATTAGCAAAAAGAGACTACTTTGTTATCATAATTTTTAGTGTTTTTTTTATATATTTCATGTCACTGCTTGAGTCGATTCTGTATCGTGTATAATGAGATGGTCACAACTCACAAACAGTACAACCTTTTTATTAAATTAATATTAAGATATAATAATACTCAATGGTCAGAGGAGAGGGCTAAGTTAAGGGCATGCTCTGCTTCCTTGAGCAACAGTCTTGTGAGTTGTTTCTGCCCTCTACGGTAAACCACACTTGACCACTTGTTTCTGCTCATCATCCTTTTCCCGTCCTCCAACTCCCTAGATCACATATTTCAAAACATTAATGCATGCCTACTTCTCTGATATATGATTTATCAACATTGTACCTTGGCTGTTCATGGCTCTCCAAGACGCATGCCTCCTCAAGGAGCCAAGCATCTCCTTCTTCACTGCCGGAATTCTCTTCCAGCTTCATCATCCTGTCAGGACAAATATGCATCACTTGATACTATATATGTTTTTTTATTCCGATCCCACAAACAAACATTTTAGTTAGCTCTCGATATCATGTTACTGGTAACGAATTCAATTTGCTTACTTTGCATTAAGTAGATCCACAAGTAACTGCAAAGCTCCAGAATCCCCGCATGCTTCCCATACCGCCATCCTGACCTCAGTATCACTAGGTTGCTCGTCTGGTCTTGACTCTACAAGCTTTCAGCAGGAAAAAAAAAAGAAAAAAAAACTCTTTTCTCAATTGGAGGCGATATCGAGTAAATCAAGTGGAAGACAAACTGAGGATATTATCTGATCCCAACTCACTACTTTCACCAATGGAACATCGTGTAGGATTTGGGTTTAAGTTGAACAGATGACAGAAGCAGAAAAAAGGGTGAGTAATCATACCTCTTCAAGCATAGCTGAGACCTTGTAAATCTCATCTTCTTGCATGGCAATGGTCCTCAAGCCAGTCATAAAATCTTCTGGGAAAACTAGTTTTTTCATATATAAGGGCATCTTACGCTGTCCAGACCAACTGAAATTACAGGATCTGACTGTTTCCTTCTCATCGCTTACTCTGACTTTTGATGTGCTTTGTGGGAAAAACCCATGATCCAGGAGCGATTTTGGCAAGAGACACCGGAGTTGAGCTTTCTGCAATGCATTTTTCAGAGTTCAACAGTTGCATATTAAATCAAAATAAGAGGGGATCAAAGTTTTGGGTGATAGATAGTGCAAAGACTTGTAATGCTAACCTGGGCTTCAAGAAGCTGTCCCTTGGAATCAGAAAAAGGGATACTCGGAATCGCCTCGATAGGATAATGTACCTGAATAAATCCCAATATTATTCCTAACAACAGATGTGAGAACAAAATTGAGGAGCATCTTCTTGATCTTGAAACATCCTCAGACTCTAATACCAACACTGGTTGAAAAGTATGGAACTCCGAAAGGGGAACCAAATATTACCATGAGATAATCATCTGGATTGTTCTCTATCACAAATCCATACAGGTAAAGAAGCTCCTGCATAGAGCAAGAAGGCACACCACTCAAACGCAAAAACCTATATCCTTATACAAGATATTCAAACAAAAAGACATCTTTGACTGGAAAACAAACAGTATCATTCCATTTGATTTCCATTGAAGCTGCCAGGAACTGCAAAATGTCTTACCTCATTTCCTTTGTTACCATAACTAATTGAAATCTCCTTGTCTGGGATACGATTTTGTGCAACTGTTCAATTTACAGAATTGTGGCACTTAGTTTTCCACATACAGATTAAAAAGAAGAGAGGAAAGGAATGCTCGATATGGTTTGATAGATATTTGTAGAAAATGAGAGGTAACACAAAAAAAAAATATTGCCCAACCGGAGAGAAGGTACATGGAGAAAGGAACTCTAGATACTGATCCGGTCCCATCAACTTCCCAAGTCGCCACAGGCTTCAAATCTACATGGCCATAACCATAGTACAATATGTCACATCACACCTGGATATACTCATTAACCCTATCAACATTATGGTACAGAGAGAAACTGAAAATAAAGTCTATTTTTTAATTAAAAAACGAATTGGCATACCATGGTTGCAAAAGTCAATGCCAGGAACAAGCCCCTCAACCCACACAATATCTCCGGGTCCTAAAGATGTCGGGCCAGAGACTGGAGCCTGAATATCTAGCCATCAAAAAATGACGAAACTCATGAAGTTTAAGTTACAGGCCAGAAGGATTTTTTTTACAAAAAAAAACAAGGCATTTCACATAGAATTCAGCAAACCGATATTCGTTTCAGTTGTATGACTTGTTGATGGGCATCCCCCAACATCTTCCTGGCTTTGTGGAAACACGAAAGAATGTGGAAGAGGAATGTTCAAGGCACGACTCCAGAATACAGAATTTGCCCTGGCGTAATGGAAAAGGTCTCTAGATCACTCAGCAGCCCTTTACAACACACAAAACTCGGGTTCTACTAACAACCACTAGCCAACATACCAGAGGAAGTGTTCAAAGGAGACCTCGCTGCACAAGAAGTGAAAACAGAATATGATTGGCTCGCCATCAATGAAAACCAAATTTATCTAAAGTAGCGTGAATATGTTAGGTCTGTTAACCTTTCGGAATCGCCATCCAAAACAAGAAGCTTTTTCACCAGGACCTCCACCTTCTCATGGTAAAGCAACATCAACTTCTTCTTCTGAGAAGACAGTACATCAAACGAGAATGAGTTCACCATGGTCATCTTCCAAATTCTTGGAAAATGTGGCAGCTAACTTTTGGATCATATGATAAAGAACATAGTATTGTAACAAAAGTCCAAGATTTACCTGTAACTCGGTTGCGTGATACAAGTTTGTCCCTTTCAGCTCAAGGATCTCATCATCGGAAAACCAAAGAGGATTGCCAAATCGAGTGGGAAGCATATCAAGATACCTACCACATCATGAACTTACGCTTAGTATATAATGGATTGAGCTAAATCTCTTATAAGAGATACAAACTTACGGCTTCCAAGAAGAATTTTTACGAAGACGCTCCAAAGTGATGAACAAAATCATGAGAAACCGGTCATCTACTTGTCCTTGTTCGAACATTTTCTGACACTCTGGACCCAGGAGAGGGTCCTGAAGAACTCTCATAGGGGTGATGGCCAAATCAAGCGGAACAAGCAGCAAAACATCTGAAATTTTCCACATACAGTATATTTTTTTTGACACAAGAATTGTCAATTCGGTAGAAGCAGATAAGCTAATATATTTACCATCGCAAGTTTGAGCGGAGCTGGAGGCGAAAATGCCAAATCCTTTTCGGGAATCGGAATAGTTGATGTTGCAGCCTCGAAAGTCAGCTCCATTCACCTGAAATTAAAATCGAAATCCATCAAACAGAGATCGAAACCCATTAGACATAAAGGTCGGATCCAACCTGAAGCCAATCTAGGAACGTTTCGAGCTTAGCTTCTTCATCCGAAATCGCCATATGAAAAGATCAATCCTCCGACGGGGTTTAAGCCGGGAACGATGAAACGGAGCTGAGGGTTTTCAATCTTACAGCTAAGGACTAACTCAAAACGATGTCGTTGAGCTTCGACCAATGAATGCCTTCGTCTCTGTGGGCTTTCTGTATTATTTTTGTTTTTTTTGCATATTCTTTTTATTTTTAGCTCTTTGCTTGTTGGCAAAAAAATTAGAAATCTGAGAGAGAAAAAAAAACTGACCTGTATTGCGCTAGGAAGATGAGGCCTGATTCATTTTTCTGTTCCGCGATGCAAATGCTTATGCCAAATTTGTTATTTAGCAACCTAAAATTATAACAAAATCTAAAAATCAGGTTTTCAAGGTCACAATCACCGATCCTTATACGTTATACACCATACTATTCAATTTTTTTTTGTTTATTTTAAAATATTGAGTCTAAACTCATAGTTTTGGGAGTAAACGAAGAAAGTTTCATATAATAACAAATTTTTCGAAGTTTTAGCTTAGTTTTATTTCCCCACCGAATCAAAGTTGAAAACATATTTTTCCACCAAATCAAAATTAAAAACCTATTTCCTCCGAAATCAAAGTTCGAAATCTATTTTCTCACAAACCACGATTTAAATCGGTTTAACGTGTACCAATTAACGGTTAACCAAACTAAAACCAAAGAAAACCTAAATTAACCTGATTTTAACCCCTTAAACCCGATTAACCGAAATTATTAACCCGATTACTCTATCCCCACCCGAAACGAAATTTTTTTTTTTTTTAAAGAATTCCCTAATGGCGGTATCTGCAACTCTTATCTTTTCCTCCAATGGCGGTAAACTCCAAAATCTTCATTAACCATCGGTTTACTGATGCTCGTTTTCTTACCGCCGGTGGTTTCTCTGGGAAGCGGGATGGTTTCGCCGTGAAACCGACGCCGAGGGTGAAGCTATCGGTAAAGTCTCGCCAAGAGGATTACTTCGAGAAGCAGAGGTTTGGCGACTCGTCTTCCTCGCTGCCTTACTCGCCGCAAATTGGTAAAGCCACTTAAAAAAGCTTGTTTCCAATCCGAGGGATTTTGAGAGACGGCGGCGGAGGAGGGAGAGAGAGTATGAGGGGGAAGTGGTGGGAGGAGGAGAAGGCGACGGTGGTGTCGCCGTCGGGTCACCTCCGCGGGAGGAGATTTGGATTTCTCGAGGGAGAGGTCGAAACCTAGATCGGGAATAGATCTCGTTGATTGCCGATCTTTGTTTTGCTTTTGAATTTTAATTTCAAATTTTTGCACATAAACCTGAATTGAGAAACACAGAATACGAATCGATCAGAAGAGGACTAAAAATCGCTTGNGTGAGAAATTATAGCTGTGTGAGAAATTATAGCTAAGTGTGAATTTTGTATTTGTTTGTGAATAAACAATCTGGTTTTTGTTTGTGGATTTTCATTTCTTAACCTCTTTTGATATTCATGTAACAGGTTTAACCGTGACAAAGGAAAACTGTCTCGAATCATTGCTGGCATATTTCATAGGAAGTTTGATGGTCCTTACTATAGCTGGCGCAAAACGCCTATACACATTCAAGAAAGATATTTCAGAACTTTTGCGGTAATACTTGATTCGTTTGTTGCTGTATTTTCTATTTTCCTGATTCTGACCAGTTGAGTTTTTCAGTTTTATGCACATTATGGCCAATTCTTTTGTTGTTGTTTCCTCAGTTTTATGCAGTCATTTTTTCAGTTTGTTGCTTTTGACTTTGCTGGTTCGTTTGTTGCTGTATTTCTTGTGAATCATCTTGTCTTTTTGTATTATAGTGACATAGTAATGAATTAGATACAAACTAAACACCTGAAATTGTATTGTGTTGCGGAAGTACAATTGGGATATCGGGATTACCGACCTAGTGAAAGCAGGATTCTTGAAGAGAGCCAAAAAACGGATGAAAGGTATTGTAAGTCAAGCTAAAAACATTGGTGAGAGACCACCTTGGATTGGCTAAACGCTTTGGGCTGAAATGTTGGCTCATTGGGACTCTCCGTACGCAATTGAGAGGAGCTCTACTGCATCACAATGCCGTAACTCTGACCGTGGCGGTCTTGGTCCCCACAAACACGTATCCAGGCAAAAATCATACTTGCAAGTCCAACAAGAAATGGTAAAACGTTTTTAATTGATTTTATATATTGCATTTCACATAATTAAATATGTTTTTCTATCATTACAGGAGGAAGAATTAGGGCGTCTTGTCTCACTTGGAGAAGTGTTTATGAAAACACATACAAGGGCAGATGGAACATTTGTTGATCAAAAGGCCAAAAAGATAGCTGACACTTATGAGAAGAACATAGAAGATATCATGTCTCAAATGGATGTCGTAGGTTCAGAAACTTCAGAGCATTCGTCTCAACAATCAACTCATCGGACCCTCACCATTGAAGAAAAGAATAAGATATTTCTTAAGGTAATTTCGTTTTTGTCTTCCTCTTCTTATAGCATATTAATATGTCTTTGTTTTGTTGAGCATGAATATTTGATGTTGATTGCATTGGATCTTTAATTCGAGTCTCTGTTTCAATGTTTGGATCTTTTTTTTTGAGTTTCCAAGAGATTTTGACTTTGCTGGTTCGTTTGTTGATGTATTCTTGTGATCTTTTCTTTTGTTGTTTTAGTCTACTGAAAAAGATGGCAGGGGAAATGCTTATGGACTTGGCCAACTTGGAGAGATGTTCAACAACGGGAAAAGCAAGGAAAGTTATGCAAGCACGTCATCAATTTCAGAGATGCAAGAACAACTTCAAACTACTCATCAAAAGATCGCTGAACAAGAAGCGGAAAATGCTCGACGTGATGAGGAGCAACGACTTTCTCAAACTCGGATCTCAAGCTTGGATTCGTACCTCAAAAATATTAATCCCGCGTTTGCATCGTTTGTGGCTTCTCAAGCAGCCACCGCAGCCGCAGCAACCACCGCACCAGCCACCGCAACAACCACTGCACCAGCCACCTTACCGGCCACAAACAATTCACCAATCTCTCCATCTTTTTAAGATTAGGTTGTTTAAGCTTTTGAATATATAAATGTTTTGAATCTTGTGAATATTTTGTTATGTTTAAAGTTTTTTGGTATAAAAATGTGAAATTAGAATTATTATTTTGATTTTAGATTTTTTTTAATTTTGAAATTGAATTTACAAATAATTTACTGATTTGCGACCAAGACAAGAGCAAAAATTGTGGCAAATTAGTTGCTAATATGTGACGCTTTTGCGACTAATTTGTTAACAAGCAGTCTTAAACCAGTCGCAAATTTGCGACCATTTTGCGACCACATATACAAATTATAAGTTTCTTAGACCGTCGAAGCTTTGACTGATTTCGTCTTAAAAACGTCGCAAATCTACGACAATAAAACCGTCCCAAAGTAGTCTCAATAATACGACTTCTAATTGTGTCTGAAATCAGTCGCTAAATAGCGTTGTCACTATCTAGTCGTTAATAAACGACTAATAATTTTGGTCTCAAAATAGTCGCTTATATACAATGATAATATGCCGTCACAACGTGGTCGTAAATTTGCGACCATTATGCGACTAATGTATTTTGCGACGAAATATTTGCGACCACTTGCGGTAGTCTTACATTAGTCGCAAATAGCGTATTTGCGACCGTTTTAGGACGTTTTAGGTGATCGCAAAAACTGTGTTTTCTTGTAGTGATATATCAGTACGTAAGCAGCCTCAGTGATAGCATCTATGATTGATCATGTCTCAAATTCATTGAGCATATGTCGACAATTTCAACAAACTTGTCTTTCGTTACCACTCATACACCATGTTTTATTTTATGTTCCTACAAGCATCATATATATGTATCTTTATGATACGATAATAAATTGTTTTGTTCTTCCTTAAATTCCATGCCTTGTCAGATTCTAGATTATATGTTTTGGTCAAGTTTTGTTTGATTCTTAAGAGGTGGAAGAGGTCAATAGACTTGGAATTATGTTATCTTATTATCATAGCTCTCAAACATGATATCCTACAATTTTTTGGAACAATGATTTGGTTCCTCCAAAGTGATATATGCATTCGTATTTTCAAATCTTAATTTTGCTATCCGATATTGACCACAAAAATTGTAATTATTTATATCTTTGAAAGAAAACCCGCACGTAGCGCGGATGCTCTCCTAGTATATATAATGTAGAAATAAACATTCAGTCAAGCGACGTTGTTGTTTACCAACCTCGACGCTTGTTTCAATTTTTTAACTGTAGGATTACATACAAGCTTAACTAGTCCAAAGGTAAAAGAAAAACTCAAAAGGTGTTTCAAGTTTCAAGTTCGACTTGGGACTTGGAAGGAGGATTCTTTGGAGTTTCAGGCAATATCCAGCTTGAGCTCGTTGAACCACTCATGAAGCTCATTGCGTTCTCGAATGTTCTCTCCGAGACGTACCCTGGCTTCGCATTGGCTTCTGCTACCTCCATATGCCCCGTCAACATGCCTACCACTCGGGACATCGCTGGCCGTATTGCATGCTCCGTTTGTGTGCACAAGAACGCTACCCCTATTACACGCTTCACTTCTTCCTCCTCATATCCTCTTAGCCCCGGATCCACCACTTCCAAATCACGATTCTCTTCGTGTAGCCTCCATGCCTGCCACCAAAACATGTTTTCTTCTTCTTATAATTAAGGCTCACATAAATTCATTCTTGGCTAATAAACATACCCATTCCAGAAGGTATTGTTTGTCGTCATCCAGTTCTGGAGAGGAGTTGGGCCTTCCGCTCACAATTTCCAGTGCCACTATACCAAAGGCAAACACATCCGTTTTCTCCGTAAGATGTCCAAGCATCACGTACTCTGGTGACAGATATCCACTGCATGCAATATTGTGTAACAATCAACAACGCTAAGTAAGTCTTGTCCTTGACCCATTTCACAAAACAAATATCTCTTTTTATGTGATATTATTTACATTGTCCCTGCAACTCGGGTACTTATGTGCGTCTTCTTATCATCATATAGTTTTGCCAATCCAAAGTCCGAGAGTTTCGGTATCAGATCCGAGTCCAGCAGAATATTGCTTGCCTTCACATCCCTATGCACTATACGAGGACTTGACTCCTCATGCATATATGCTAAACCTTTTGCTACTCCCAGGCATATCTCCAAACGGTCTGACCAACCAAGCTGCAAACTGTTTTCCTCTGATTCATGCATGCAATGTGTAAGAGAATAAGTGGTGCTTCTTACAAAATCTCACAAGTTGTTCATGAACATACCGAATAGAGCTTGATCTAGACTTTTGTTTGAGAGGTATTCATATACAAGCATACGCTGATTTCCCTCAATGCAGCATCCATATAGTTTTACAAGGTTGCGATGCTGAACAGCTGATATAGTGGCAATCTCCGCAACAAACTGACCCTTGCCTTGCCTGGATGCAACTGACAATTGCTTCACCGCTATCTCTCTTCCGTCGTTCAGTTTTCCCTGTACCACTGAATGCTTTTAGAATATAGCCAATGGATAAATTCCAATGCATTCATCTCTTCCACTGATATTGGTGTTTCATCACATTCTGCAAAGGGTCTTACCTTAAAAACAGGTCCAAATCCTCCCTCCCCAAGCTTGTTGGAATGATCAAAATCTTGAGTTGCAGCTCTTAGTTCTGAGTAACTAAAGGTGTAGGGCCTTATGTCCAGACTATGTAGCACTGCATAAAAGTATGTAGTTGAAAAGAACCAGCACAGTTGTTCACAGATTCGACTTTAATAATATTGCCACAGCTTAAGACTCTCTATTTACCTTCTTCATCAGCCGCCCTTTTTCTTTTCCGACGGATGATTAAGATGATAGCAATCACCAAGATACTTATCATTCCTGCTCCTACAATGGCCCCTACAATGACACCCACAATAGTACCAGTCCTGTTCTTTCCCTTTGATGGTGGCCTATTGCCCACAGTTGGTGTAAAATCTGAACAGCAATATGTAACACTTAGGCACTGACTAGCATCAGGAAATAGTAAAATTCAGGACAAAAAAGGATTTTTCATTTGTTGTGTTACCTGGTGTTGCACTAACAGCCGATATTAATGGCCCATAAGCCCCTTGGATTGGAATACAACATGTTCCTTTTCCAGCCCAGAAAAGATGAATTTCGAGGTAATTTTCTGATACATTTGCTTTATATTCTCTCTCAACTGCTCGAACAGTAGAGTCACTAGCTGTTCTGCGTACATCAAAATCCTTTTCAACAAGTCTTCCCTGGAAAAGCACCACAAACATATCCAAAAGAAGACTATTATTACACCAAAAAGTTAACTTGTAAAGCGGAAAGCTCGATCAAGCAGTGCAGACCTGGACATAAATGTCGAAACGTCGTCTTCCTAGACCTCTCCAAGTGTTTGAAGTAGAACCAAGAATCTGTATTTCAGCAAACTGAAGTTTTACGGTATAGCCTCCGTTTTCTAGCCCCAACCCATAATACCTTAGGGAAGATGCAGAAAGTCTTGCTGACTGAAAAAGCTCTGAGTCCAAAGTGTTGATGAATTGTGACTGTGAAGTAGCTATGTATATATTATTGCTACTTCCGGCAAAAAGTCCTACGCTACTGGCTGCCCATCTCTGAACATCACTCACGACAAATGAAGCTGGTCCAAGATCCTCGTCCTCCCTCTCAAATACTGCTCCACTTACAGACCGTATTTGTGGGCCTCCGCAGTTGATCGAAAAGTCAGAATCTAGAGACCCGTCAATAGAGAAAATCTTAAGCATTTTTTTTCCAACAGTACATACAAGCACTGTCCATGTGGTTGCTGATAGCAGATGGAGAAAATGGTTATGAGGATATCTCTTTGTTACACTTACATATTCCTTTGCCTCGATTGCAGGGGAAGTTCTTCTGCAGGCAGTTCAGTCTTGATAAAACACTTTTACCAAAAAGAAAATGATAGTTCGTTTATACCTTCCAAGGTGAAGTTTTTTCTGCATCCGTTTGCAGGAAAAAAAAAAAAAGAGAGAAACATATAGGAATTTCAAGCAACAAGAACATATTTGAGAAAATCACCTGTTGTCAAGACCTTCCAAGGTGAAGTTGTTAGCAACTAGGTTACTACACAAATAACATACAGTTTTGTTATGATTATAATAAATATTCTACAAAAAGGAAGCTTCATGCTGGATATGGAAAAGCCTAATGAATATACACAAGGAAATTTTTTCTGAGTTTGAAAAACAGCGTGAATATAATAAGTAGAGTAATAGTGTTTTCTTTACTTACAGTTTCAAGTTTGGTAAGCTGACCCATGAAGGAAGACTTCCAGACAAATCATTGTACGACACATCTCTGTAAGTATAAAAGAACAATAATTAGGATCTACAGAATATGTTAAGTATATTCCAAAAAAGTTTCCTAACTATCTTGGCAAGTACTCCGTGCCACCAAGAATGGAACCTTATTTAACTTGAATAAGTGCCCTAGTAAAAGGTGTACGAAATATATCAGGAGGATCTGTTGACAAACCCTCCAAAAAATTATGGGATACGTTGTGGCTTTCAAAGATGAAACAATCATAAAGGGCTTTGTTACTCACATATTGCTCAAAGTCTGCCTCTTTTGAGTAGGCAAGGAACCATTCAATGTGTTATTTCCCAGAAACCTAATATGAAGACATAAAAGTTTGTCCACAATTATCCGGGTAGTTGTACATAAGGATCCAAAAGAAGCAGAAAACATATCATCTTACAAGTGAGTAAGCCGACTTAAGCTGAAAAATGAATCCGGAATTGGTCCATGTAGTTTGTTGAAGCTTAAATCACTGGGAAACCGACATGGTCACACATTAGACCATTCATGTTTCGCAATGAATGAGGAAAAATAAGAAATGATATTATCAGCAATTTAAGATCATTTCGTATTCTCTCGGTGGCTTTTCACAAATTATCTCACTCTTCTTACAACAAAGACCCTGAAACAGCTTTCTGAGCATTTGAAGAAACACTGACATATGCACTTACACTTGTTGCAGACTTGAGTGTTCTCCGATATTAGACGGTATTTTCCCAGTGAGATTGTTGTTCCTCAATACTCTGCGACATATATCATCAATGTTAATAAATACACGGAGGAGATCGAGGGAAATAGTTGATGAATTGGAGTAGAAGTTGCCTTACAATATACTTAGAGATTTCATGTCTTTGATGAATTCAAGAGAAGAGCTTACATTGGATATATCACCAAGCCTCCTACATTTTGAATAGGATTATGTGGAGAGAGGGGAATAGTAAAAACTAATTAATGATTCAGAGACACATACAGTTCTGTCAAAGAAGTTAAGTTGGAAAATGACAAAGGTATCGGACCACTCAAACCAGTTCCGAGAATTCTCCTGCAATTTTAAACATGCATGTAGCAATCGTTGAATCCCAAATATAACTGTCATATAGTATATACTAGAAAATATAAGTAATAACAAGAGCAAACAAATCCATTATGCATGTAAAAATGAAATCTTCTTACAAGGTAGTAAGATTGGTCCATTTTCCTATAAAGTCTGGTATCCGACCTGTAACTTCCAGATCCGTAATCCAGCTGGTACAAACAGGCATTAAGGAAAAAATCACCCCAAGGCAAAACGGAAAATGTAATAAAAATAAACAATGTAGAAACCCAACAAAATAACTTATATGCGAATTCAATAAATCTTACGCGTCTGTCAGCTTCACAAGATGAGCAAATGATAAAGGTATTCCCCCTCTGAGTCCAGAACTTCCTATGTACCTGCAATAAATGTAAGGCATTCTTTAGAAGTTTGTGGTTGGTGAAGAATAGATGATTTTGAAGGCTTAAGTTTTCATATCTGAATTATAAACAGGAAATGAATACATAAACAAAAAATACTTGTAGATTTGACCGATACACACTCACATCTTCTCTAGTTTTGTACAACTCCCAATCTCAGGTGGTATAGAACCGGAGAAGTTATTTGAACTAATACCACTGCCGGGAAAAAAATAGAAACCATCAAAGTCTCCCAGAAGCAAGCAAGTGGGAAGACATTATATCATATATGGAAACAATAAAGAAGTAACCAAAGCTTACAGTGATCTTAAATCAGTAAGCAAACCAATTTCCTTAGGAACAGGGCCAGACAAGGCATTGATCCCAAAAGTCCTAGGAAATAAATTAAAAAGTTGAGCGTAGGAAAGGAGCAAAAATAGAGAAACGAAGAAGAAGGTTTAACAGGATATTTACATATATTGCATTCGAGTCAAGTTTCCAATTGCAGGAGGCAGGGAGCCTGTGAGAACATTTTGACCCAAGTTCCTGAAAGAAGGGAAAAGATGTGAATTTGTGGAATAAGAAGAAAAAAGTGTGTATTATATAATGATCAAGTGATAGTAAAAGCATACAGATTTGTGAGGAATTGCAAAGTCCATAGCTCTGGAGGAATAGGTCCTACAACTTCCCTGGCATAAACCTTGCTGCATGCATGTGAAAAAAAACATCATCAAAAAAACATAGCTCCCAATGCGTGAAACAGTTGGGAAGCGTACAGGACGGTGATGCGGCAGATGGTGGAGTTGACAAAATTGCAGTCGCATTTGATAAGAGGGTTGTAGGCAGGGTTGGTGTTGGTGACACTGTCGTCGATGGCGGCGCCGGAGCAAAGTTCGCCGCTGATGTTCCATTCCGTCGGCGCCCGGATCTTCCAGGCCGCGAAGATGGAGTTCAAAGCTCGCGCTGTTTGTTTACATATCATAATAGTTATAGTTAGTTAATCTTAATTAGGCTTCACTTTAGCTTATATAAAACCAAAGATGTTAATTTCTTTGGATAGAAAAAAAAAACTAGAGTAGATTATTGAAAAACTAGAATCAATCGATTATTGAAGCGTTGGAAAGAGAAAAAGACAGACCTTCGTCGGGATGAGTGGTTCGGTTTTGAGCTCGAACCTTGTCAACCGAACAGGATATACACAAGACGGCGAGGAGCAGACAAAGAGACCACCATAGCCTGGGCATCGTCGTCGATGTGAGAGAAAGCCAAAAACGAGACAGGCGGAGCTTTTCACTTTGGTTCAAAAAAATTATTTATTTGGACGTTTGAAGCAGTCTAAGAAGAGATACATTCTGCTTAATTTTTGAATTAACTAAGTATGGTCTAATGATCTAACCACCACGATAGTAATCCCTTTTTATAAGCACGTGGAGTGCACGCGCCTCCGTGTCAACGGAGACTTCAACAATGGCGGGCGAGTGCAACCATCACCACCTTACTATATAAATAAAGATACAAGGGGAAGCTCTCTAGCGTCGTCAGCCCCTATTAGTCAATTTTTTTTTTTTTTTTTTTTTTAAGATCAAGTTAGTGTTCAAATAAAAAATCTTCCTTAATCTAAACCTACCACAAATCACTTATCTTTCCCTTATTGGTCTACTTTTTTTTTTTTTTCCAAATCAGCGTTGAAGAAAACATATAACTAATTCAACTCTCTTTAAAAAAAAAAAAAAACCACTCATCTCTCGTCAAAAACCTAGTTGCGCCGAGAAATTTCTTCAAATCCTTGGCTCATCTTACCTCATGATGACGAATCCCTTAGTTAAACCTACAGCCCAGAACAAAGATCAATATTGTCAACCCAGATTTCTTACCAAACGAACCATGAACCACGAACCTACAGAACCCTAAATTCGATTTGCATGTATTGTTCTAAACTTTTCAAGACAATAGATGTCACTTTTAAAATAAATAAAAACCGTCGTCTTCTCGTCGTTGTTGAAATACTTGTTGATTGCCAGTTAGTAACCCTTCTCGATGAATTTTCTATCTTACTTTCAATTGATTGCAAGTGAACTATTTTTTTTGTTGGTCTGGGTTTCAGTTTGTGCCAGAATTGTCTCAATTTTCCATCTAGGAAGAAGCTCTACGGATGGTGAAGCCTGCGAAAGGAAACCACACTCTTTTATCTTCATGAGGTAAAGAAGGATGTTCGAGGGCCTTGCTAAAAAAAATTAACCATTGAGGCTTACAACGTTCGAGGGCCTTGCTAAAAAAATTAAGTTAGTTAACCATTGAGGCTTATAAAATTTTAATTTTTAGATTGACTGTTGAATTTAGCTGTAGATTTCATTTCATTATTATTTTAACTATTAGATTACATGGTTTGGTTGTTTCCATTGATTAAATTAGCACATAGAAGATTTTCAAAATGAATGTCGACAACTTTATTTGCAAACATGTAATTGAAGTCTTTGAGGATGAGCATGATTGTTCTATGGATATTAGATGAGATATCAATTAAGAGGAAGACAAATTATACACTATGTAATTAAAGATGATCTGAGTTTAGCATTACGATAGATGTATATTTCAAAAATTGCATGAGAATGTTAGTCATTGAAGAAAATGTGAGTTCTACTTCTTTGAATAGAAGTATGCATTTGAAGTCCAAACTGAAAAAGCTTATTTTTATCCCTTCTTCGATTGTTGGAAGTTATTGATAATATGTTCAAGTGAATTCCTAACTCAAAATATAGCTCTTTGGTAGATTTAGTACTAAAAAATCTTTGATTCACTCAATGCGTCGTAAGTTTTATGGGACTACCATTTTGTACTCTCAATATGTATGTCAAACTCTATAAGGTTTTGTTTTTACTGCTATCAATGTTTTTCTAAGTTTAATTTTATTTAACTATGGCAGGAATGATGAGTGTTATTAACTAAACTCGTGAGCTTGAGAAAAAAACTGAATGTGGGAACTGTAGTTGTGGTTATCAACATCACCAATTGGTCTGGAATATGAAATATATCAATAAGTAAGCAGCCTCAGTGATAGCATCTATGATTGATCATGTCTCAAATTCATTGAGCATATGTCGACAATCTCAACAAACTTGTCTTTTGTTACCACCCATACACCATGTTTTATTTTATGTTCCTACAAGCATCATATGTATCTTTATGATATGATAATAAATTATTTTGTTCTTCCTTAAATTTCATGCCTTGTCAGATTCTAGATTACAGGTTTTAATTTGGTCAAGTTTTGTTTGATTCTTAAGAGGTGGAAGAGGTCAATAGACTTGGAACTATGTTATCTTATTATCATAGCTCTCAAACATGATATCATACAATTTTTTGGAACAACGATTTGGTTCCTCCAAAGTTTGATATATGCATTAGTATTTTTAAATCTTAATTTTGCTATCCGATATTGACCACAAAATTTGTAATTATTTATATCTTTGAAAGAAAACCCGCGCGGATGCTCCATAGTGTTAATAAAAGATGCATCTCTGAAACATAGAACCTACTAAAACATGTATTAAATATGTGAATGAGCATTTATAATTTATGTATCGTTAAGTAAATATGTTTATTTTCCTATTTTTTATATTTAAGTAAAAAGAACACTGAACGAAAGGGCTTTGGGCTTTGGGTCGAGCCTACGAAATGAGGTTGAGTTTTTCTCCAATAGATCCCCTCATTTATTGTATTTTTGGTTGGTTGTGTTATTGTATTTTTGTTTTATATATATTAAACATAGTTGTACCAAGGTTTATGTAGTAAAACAAAACAGAGTGTCAAATTTGTACCAAGGTTTATGTAGTAAAACAAAACAGAGTGTCAAATACATACTTATACAAAAACAAAGACAATTTAAACTTGGCTACTATCCTTACTATTAATTCATTCAAACCAGCTAGCTGATATGTCATGGTTTTTACCACTTTTAAGCCATAATATAAGTCCGTTTTATAGAGTCTTTCTACTATTTTGTAGTGTTTTAGAGTCTTTTACAGGTTTTAGCACGTTTGAAGCATAATTGGAGATATTGGAGCTTTCTGGAGCATTTTGGAGCAAAACAGAAGTTCGTGTAGCTGAGTACCCGATTTGAAGCCCTTGTATCGACCGACACCACCTGGTGTCGATCGATACTGACACCATGAAGGAAGGAAGCGCGTCATTGTCCGAGTATCGATCGATACCACTCATGGTATCGGTCGATACCGGCGTCCATGGGGAAGGAAACGCAACTTTTATGAAGAGTTGAAGAATTGCAAAATTGCCCAGAAAACTTTATTATTTACAATTTAGCCCAAAACGTGTTTTAGCATTATAATTAGGTTTTTGAGCCACTTTTGTTGAAGAGGGGATTAAGCTTTATTCTACTCTGGTTTTTGGAGAGACAACTCTGAACTCCTGTTTCTTATTGATTTCTTTGATGATCTATTCAATCATGTTGTTTTCATTCTCCATGTCTGAGTAGATCACTTGTTAGGTTCAGGGTTCTCATAAGGGTTTTCTCTGAATGTTAGGTTAATTAGTTAATTATGATTCACCATCTGAATTAGTTCTTCACCATAGGTTGTTCTCATAGCTAATTCTAGGTTGACGAATCTAGAACTTAGATCTTAGGATAATTGATTAGGCACGAGAGTGCGATTAATTACCTGATAGAACCTAGGGTGAGCAAAATAACTATTCGCAAAGAGATTTGGTTTAGTTGTTTTGTGAACAAATCAAACTTGAAATAAAAGCTGGTTTAGACTTTAGGATTCGCAAAGAGATTTGGAATCCTAGGATTTAGACGTATATAGTTTTCGCAACGAGAGTTGGTTAGCTATACTTTAGTGATTTGAGTTCAAGAACCGCGCTAAATCTGAATCATGTTAGTTAGTTTATCTACATGCATTGAATTCCTGAGAAATACCATGAGCCTATCTTTCTTCCAATCGACTTACAACACATTTAATTTACGCACTCATATTTAATTACATTTTTTGGTTTAGCTTAATTCGAATCTATATAATCTATTGCGTGATATTTGGAGTTCTTGTGTTCGCTCCCTACATATACTACAACAACTGCTTTAGTATTTAGTCGATCGATACTCAAATTTGGTGCCGTTGCCGGGGACTCAATTTCGCCATTAGATTTTAGCTAAGAATTTCGACTAAATCGTTGAGTATCGATCGACACCCTAGTGGTATCAGTCGATACCCATCGCGTTTTTTTCGGTTACTTACGCTCTTGATATTTTGTGTTTCAGGTTGCATGTCTAATCGAGAAACCAGGAGAAACAAGAACACTCAGCTAGTTGATCTGTCAAACGAGCAGCTAGCACAATTGGAATGCACACTCAGAAAAGCAAAGAAGCCAGCAAAGATGAACAACAACCCAATGGTTTTGATTCAGGATGAGGCTGGTACTTTCAGAGACCGAGAGGGTCAATTGTACAATGAGAGAGGGCAAAGACTTGATGGAGATGGGAACGTCATTGTCCCTCCAGCTGTTGTAAATGCTGAGAACGCTGCGGTTGAGCGTGGTAGAACAATTGGTGAATGCAACAGACCTGATCAGTTCTACGCAAATTGATCAGCGATTCGTCCTCCTGCCTTTCAGAGAAACGACTTTGAGCTGAAGCCTGCATACTACACTCTTGTGGGTCAGCACACTTTTCATGGCCTTTCTAATGAACACCCCATGGATTATATTGAGAAGTTCGAGGATTTGGTCTCTAGCATCAAATGCAATGGAGTATCTTACGACTACATATTCTGTAAGCTTTTCCCATACTCTCTTGGTGGGGATGCTTCTTACTGGCTGAAGCAATTGCCAGCTGGGTCATTGACTACCTGGGATGAGACTAAGACTGCCTTCCTCAATAATTTCTATGATGATGCGAGATCAGAAGAGTTTAGGAACAAGATTTCTCAGTTTTCTCAAGGACCGACAGAGGCACTTAAGACTGCTTGGGTGCGATTCATATCTTATCAGAGGGATTGTCCACATCACGGATTCACTCAGGTTCAGTTGCTGGGAATCTTCTTCAGAGGGATTGATTGGAGGTATCAGATGGCTGTAGATGCTGTGAGCAATGGAAATTTCTACATGAGGTATCCTAACGATGCGTATGTGCTCATTGAGAACTTGGCGTCTAGCAATAGCGCCAAGAATGCAGACTTTGAGCGGAAGAAGCAGGCTGGGAATTTGGATGGATCGCAGATTGCTGAGGTTCAAGCCAAGCTGGATTCAGTGCACAATCTTCTGATGGGAAAGACGAGAAAAGCTGTTCGTCCTGCTGAAGTGGAATATGTTAACTACATTGGTGGAGTTGGATCTCAAGATCAAAGGTATCAATGCCCACCCACACCACCCAGAGCTCCTGAAAGCAAAGTTGAGTCCATGCTTGAACAGCTTCTTCAGGGACATCAGAAGATGACAGTGGATTTCAGTGGAAGGTTGGATGCTCTTTACACCGATCTGAATGGGAAAATCGAGGCTCCAGTACTAACCACATGATGTTGGAAACTCAGGTAGCTCATACTGCAGCAACTATCAAGGGACTGATGGTTCATTCACATAACGAATACGTCACTGCTATCCCCTTGAGGAGTGGAAAAGAGGTACACCAAGGAGTGCAGAAGTGCTCAACTGCAGAGATTTTCGTCAATCTTGCCGAGAATGACGATGAGATTTTGAACACCACCCTTGTATCGATCGACACACGTCCAAAGTTCTGCCAGGGACAATTCCAGAGCGAAGACATCGACCGACACCAACCAGTGTCGATCGACACCAGTGCATATACTTTCACGGGACATCTCAAAGCCCCGTGTATCGATCGATACCACCCCTGTATCAATCGACACTGCCCCTAAGGTCGAGAAGACACCTGAGTTGATTAAAGAAAGGGTTTACAAGCCTAAGGTGCCATACCCTCGACCACCTAGACATCTTATGAACCCCATTTCTCCAAAGCAGCTGTTTGGCTCTGAGAAGATGGTACGAAGGATTCCCCACACACTGGCTTTTGAAGAAGCTATAGAGTACCGCCCTCTGCTGAGTCACTTCCGAGATTGCAGAGAAACTCTGGAAGAGATCGAGGTACTCTTTATCAAGGCAAGAAGCAAGTCACTACCGCTGAGGCAGTTGACCAAGAGGGAAGACCCAAGAATATTCTCAGTTCCATGCTCTATTTCTGGAGTTGAATTCAAAGAGTCTCTTGTTGACTCGGGGGCTAGCGTCAATGTCATGTCAAGGG